>PVKE010040239.1:0-14693 GCA_004027555.1 Craseonycteris thonglongyai
GATTGTTTTTTTTTATGTTTTCTTTTATGTTTTTTTAAATGATTTTATTATACATGTGTTTATTATTTACTTTGTGTTATGTTTTGTATATATGTTTCTTTGTGTGTATATAATTTGTAGAATAAATTTATTATTTTAAATTATTTTTATTATTTTTTATTCTTGTTCAATAATAAATATCCTTAGAAATAGCTGGTGCCTGCCACCCTACTGATATTTTATGATGCACCCTAGGGTATAAAACGGTTGGGAACCCCTGCCTTAGACTTTGTTTTCTTTCCAAAGGTGTTCTTATTACCTAGAATCAGGCAAACTGCACAAGCTACAGGTATATGTCCCCTTTGAGTGTCCACTAGTTGAGAACAGCCCTTTATATTTGTATTCACAGAACCGCACACTGAGTCTGAAAGATAAGGAGGTGATTTATAAATGCTTATTGCATAACATCATATTAAAGAAAGAGACATTTCATTGGGTTGTTCTGGGTCTGTATTTGATACTAACCGAAAAGAAAATACAACTATTATACCAAGAATGAGATTGGGGGAATATTCTTAACAAAAATAATTGACAACTTAGTATTTTCATTGGAAACAGATCCAGTATACTCCAAATTCTCCATTGCATGATTAAATTTTATTTCTCTGTCTTTTTCTGGGTATTCAAACTGAAGTAAAATACCAGAAGAAAAAATATCACTGAAAATAATTCAGATATAATTATTCACCAGTGTCATTTTGCTTGTAATTATTTTTCTATTGATTCATTGTATGTTGTACTCAGAAGATGAAGTTCGTCATGAGATGTACATTACGCTGGTTATTGATTTGCTATGATGTACTGCTTCACCCATTCATAGTACTCATTTATGAAGAGTACATTTCTACCAACAGGGACACTTTTGTGCTTACTTTCTACAGTGCATATTTATTTTTATTTTACTTTTTTTTTGACAGAGAGAGAGAGAGAGACAGAGACAGAGACAGTTAGAGAACTGAACTGTGGGAACTCCCCAGTTCAGCACGTGGGTCCTGCCTGGGCCGGAGCCGGGATTCGATCCTCGGTCCTCGTGGTCTCAAAGCGAGCGCTCAACCCACTGAGCCGTCCCGGCTTTCCCCAATGTGCTTACTTTCTAAAGCTTCATGAATCTCCTAAGCATTTCTTCCTTCAATGACCATATATTCTGACTATACAGATACAGCTTTTGATGTAATTTCCAGAAGCTGCACCGCAGAAATATAGCTAGTCCTCAAACAATAAGCACATAAAGATTTGGTAATAAAGTTAAAGAATAATGAGTTTTTCAGCTTATATATTCTCTCTGATGTATTTAACCATGCTTGATTATCCCTTTGAAGCTAGGATGAATATCTCTTAAAATATAAGTAGCCTAAATTTTTGCTATAACTGATTCATGTCTGTAGCTTTTTTACCATTCATATTATGTTTGTGCATACATTTTAATTGAATAAAATTAATATAATCTCCACATTGTACCTTACAATTAGTGATTGTAAATGTTTATTTTTATGGCTTAACTCCAATATTAATCACTTCTCAGCCTTTTGGCTAAAATCAGTATAAGTTTGATATTAAATCGGGCATATTTTACAAGATAATCAGTTTCCCCTTCAGTTAAAACCTAATATTAATAAATTTAGATTAGGAATATTTTTTAAAATGTATTTAAATGAGCATACACACTAGAAATTAATGTATACTAACCCATTAAATGTTCTGATATGATACATTATACTATATTATTATCTTATAGTAGCACCTTTTTATTTTTTTTTTAGTACATGCACTTGATAACTTCCATTTTAAGTTAAGTTCTCAGTATCATAAACTTGAACTACTCTTGGGAAATGAATAGTCGGTTCTTCTGAGCATGCTGCTCTATTACTTCTATATACAAATAATATTTTAAAAATAAAGTACAGTTGTTTCTTAAGTAATACAGAAGTTAGGAACACTGACCTCCTATACAGTCAAAAGTCCACCCAGAATTTGATTCCCCCAAATCTTTACTAACATTCTATTACTGATGGACAGTTTCACCGATAACAAGTTATTAATATATTAGGTATGTTACATGTATGATATTCTGTTTTCTTACAATAAAGTAAGCTAGCGAAACATAAATGTTATTTTAAAAATTATAATGAAGAAAAATACATTTACAGTATTCATTGAAAAAAAAATCTGTGTATATGATTTGCACAGTCCAAAACTGTGCTGTTCAAGGGTAAAGTGTACTTTTTGGTCTCTGAATTCTTTCTCTGAAAGAGTATGAAAACCTTTATCATCAAGGATTCTCCTGACTGCAGCATTGATGATTTCCTTAAGCTAAAGATCTAGGATAAGCAGAATTAAAAAAAAAAAAAAAAAAGTTGTTTCTATGCAATTATTGTACTAAAGTGCAATTTAAAAAAGGTCTAGAGGGGAAGCCGGGATGACTCAGTGGGTTAAGTGCTCACATTGCATCCCTGGGGACCGAGGACCAAATCCAGGCCCTGGCCCGTGTGGACCCATATGCTGTATTGGGGAGTGCCCCCAGTTCAGTTCTCACCAGGGCAAGACCCTGGCCCAGTTCCTGCCCTGTGCAGCCCTGCCCACCTGTGGAATGAAACTATGTGGAAAAACCAATGATGTGCAACTATGGAGACTGTTCTGGGCCCTCCCCCTCCCCCTCCTCTCTGTCTCTGACTATATCTCCCTCTCTCTCTCTGTCAAAAACAATAAATAAACCTTTTTTAAAAAAAGAGGTCTAGAGCAATAATTTATTATTGCATTATTTTGCCAGCAACTTATGTAAACTCTTCTTATAAATAAAATAAAAAGACTTGGCAAAAGTTAATTTTTTCATTTTCGAGTTCCAAGTAGTGTGTTATAATGCATATAATTGTGAGGAGGGGGAATTTCAATAGAACATATAAGTCACAATATTAAACAAATAACATTATCAGCTAAATTGAAACCTAAGTTACTCTTCTGAAAGATAGCCGGTGACACCAAAAATACTGGATGCCATGTATACTATAGGTGTACATAACGAAATACATTGAGTTATTGAGAAGCATTGAATCTGTTAGCATGAGTTATTTTATATAAACAGGTACCTTTATTTGAACAGAAGAAATTGTAAAGGTTGATTCATATTCAGATTGTATAAGTAATAGTAGACTTTATATCCTAAAATTAAAATAATTAGTTATTCATTTAAAATAATTAGAAAAATACTTTGTTAAATAGTTTAGAATTCAATGCAAATTATTAATGACTTCAAATAAGTTGTAAATTTATAAAAATTAAAATATAAAGCTGATATCACAAAACAATAATTTAATACCAACCCTGCAAAGGCCTATCTAAACATTTATGAGAAGAATAATTTATAAAATTAAATGCATATCTAGAAATCTAATCTATTTCCCAACTACTTCCTAAACAATGAAAGAAAATAGATAATTTGGAGGAAAAAGTTTTGAACATAAATGGCAAATCAACATAAATTTCTTAGAAAAAAAGTAAAATTAAATAAGCACACATATATACACATAGATACACAACTCAGGATACTAAAATAATGTTATTAGGCAAATATAAACTTAAGTTACATGCCTGAAAGTCAATGAATACTACCAATGTATATGATGAATTGTTTGCTGAGATAAATTACTGGCTGATAAATTCTTCTGACATTAAAATGATTTGTTGATGTGGGGCAACGAATGAGTATGTATATAAACACAAATGTCTATATGTGGGTGTGTTTATATAGATATGTATACACATAGATACACATATTTGTACATATATCAGTGTTTATTCATGCATATTTATAGATATATAAGTTGGTTATACAGTGTACATTGTGCATAAACTGTTATGCATTACTTTATTTTCTTATTTACAGTTTATTTTTTTACCCAGAATTTTACTATCATGTTGACATTCTCTTTATATTTTAGAAAAAAAGGAATATATTATTAAAATGCTTTTCATTTTTCAAGTTCTTCTGTTATAACTGCTTTTCAGCCTTCAGTTCACCATCAAATCTTCAGAAATATTAGTTTAATACTTGTATAATTTTCTATAAAGGATCTGAAGATCGTTGAGAAAAAAGGGTGTCTTGCTGGCACATGACATAAGCTATTATGTAATGAAGTCAGTCACAACAAAAGTTTTGCAATGTATCTTTATTGAACAGAATAAAACAAGCAATTAATGTGTAGAAAATGGTGAGATTATTAATTTTTTAAAGACAAAACAGAAGAAAGAATGTTTCTTCTTGAGGTGGGATTTTTATTAGAATAGAGACTAACTAGGGAATAAACTTAAAGTGATACAATGTTATATGTTGAAATAACAAAGGGAGTTAAAAGTAATAACTAATCAAAAGTTTAAGTGATTTCAACAGTGACAGAACTATTCAAATGGAAGCTAAGACATTCTTTTAAGTCCACTTCAAATAAATGAGGTAAACAGTGTGTCAGTATTTTCAATGTATACTTTTCTCTACAACTGAAAAACATTTGTTTATTTGAGAGAAATAAAAAAGAACAATAAGCAGAGTTAAAAGATTTTATAAAGTATCATGAAATAAATATTGGAAGAGAGTGATTCACCAACACTTTCCATATGCTATTTTACATGTGAGTAGTATGAATTGCATATATCAAATTTTGTGACATTTATTCTGGAAAGCATTGTAAACATTTTAACTCTGCTTATGGCATTAACTTTGAATTTTATCTCAATGACAGTGTCATTGTCAAAGAAGAAATAGCACAAATATCGCTGTCTATATTTCCTGTTCCTACCACATTATGATTATGTGGAGTTGTATATTTCTGCATAATAACATTAGCCCTTGTCAGTTGCATATCAAATATGACATTGAAACAAGTGAAACAAAATTCTTGAGTTGTTTCTTGCTACTTCATTAAAACTCAAGGTATACCTGCAACCAAAATTAAATTAAAATATTGACGGGAGAAGGGTCCATCTGGATAGTAGTATATTAAGTGAGAAAAAATTATGTTTAAGTCATTCTAAATGCTTCTTTCAAAAATATTTTAAAACATAAATATATTATGTATCTCTGTGTTAAAATAGAAAAAAGTTTCCAGTGAACTTTATAAAATAAAACCGTTACAATTTCTGTTTCTTCTTTTGCATTGCTTCATTAAAAAAAAATGAATCCAATATGAGATAAGAAAGGACAAACACTGCAAAGTACTCATTTTTATTAAATAGTCAAAAACTTAATTTTAGGAATTAATACCCCCTCCAAACTAAGTAGAAATTAATTACACATTTCTTGTTAGTTCAATTGCTTTATGGAAATTTCTAGCCTGGTTTTGGGCAGGGGGGGGGGGACCAAGAAGTTTTCAGGTCATATGTCATACGAAAATCAGAGTTTGTGACAAAAATACTATAGCTTGACTAACTTCTATTGTGGTGATGTGACTAGAAATCTATAATTATCCAAATGCTTTATATTTATGCCTTTCAAGCTACATGATCATTTTTGCTTTCTTTGAGCATAATACAGTATCCTGATTCAAAAGAAAAGATATTTGGTGCTATTCAGGGATTAGTAGAGGTTTAAATGTTAATACTCTGCAACACTATTTCTTCTAAAGAATTCTCATTTAAATTCTTACAGGAGCCCTCAAAGTATATGCTGTGCTTAAAAAGAGCATTTGTGGTGGGGGGCGGGGGGAATACTATCTTGGGAATGCAAAAATAAAACACACCACAATAATCTTTGAACATTACAGCACTCTGCCTTTTAGTGTTCTGAATACAGCAGCCAGTAAATGTACTTTAATGGATATATTGTACTTAAGCAAATATTTACCAGGAGGTAAAATATTATTTTTTTCATTTTAAATTTTTGTATGTATAAAATAAAATAAAACTTTAGTATTGGTAAAAGGAAAGATTACTTTTCTTCACATTATATATAGAGTAAGAAATTTCCAATAAGATTTACTTTACGTAAATGGAAAGCTTTCTCTCTCTCTCTCTCTCTCTCTCTCTCTCTCTCTCTCTCTCTCTCTCTCCCTCCCTCTCTCTCTCTCTCTCTCTCTCTCTTCCATTCCCTCTCTGCCCCTTTCTCCTTCCCTTCCTTCCTCCCTCATTTAATCTAGTTCCTTCCTTCCTCCTTTCCCTCCTACTCTTATTTCCTTTTTCTTTCATTGTGTTTCTTTTTTTTTTTCAGACTTTATTATTATAAACAGAAGCATAATACCTTAATTCAAGAAGAAACCTAAAAAGAGGAATGTTTATTGTACATGGATTTAAAAAATAAAATAACCTCAAGACTCCTTAATTTTCATTTAACTCTTGCCTTAGTTCTCTGCAAATGTATTGTAATTTTATATTTGCTCTGTGTGCTTTAGAAAAAAAAATTCTAGAGAAAATAATGATCTCTTCAGCTCTTCCACAGTTTGTTTCAGAATCTAGCATATACTCTAATCTGAGAATAATGATCTCTAAACAGCATACCAGGCAATAGCTATTTTGGAGTCATGTTTGGAAGTCTCAGGATTCCTAGGTAAATTAGATTGGAGCCTTAGGACCAGTGTCTTTGCCTTTAATAATGTGCCAAATTGTGCATAACAATTTATTTACAGATGACACATGGATTGCAGAAGCTACTCTGTTTCTCTGTATTCCCAATTACATTATGTTGTTTGGTTTGCCGATTCCAGTAGTCTACACCAAACATGGCATGTCATTTTAGATTTTACAACTATATATATATATTAACTTATAAATAAGGACATCAATATTTAGTGTGGTTAAAATATACATCAAAGGTCACAAATCCAGTTAATGACAATGTTTAGGTTAATATATAATAGCATTTCCTGATCCCTAACTCACTATATATTTTTTTATTTGCACTCTTACATTTGATGTAGAAATGAAGGATGATCCATTAAAACCAGTAGCTCTCAACTTTACACTAAATACATTCTCTTTGCCAGACAAGCATAAATTCTAACCCAAGTGACAGGGTCTTTAGTGACTGCTCACCCACCACAGACAGCACAGCAAGGCTCAGTGAATCCATGGACTGTCAGATAAAATAACCATTTCTTTGACCTTTTGTAATAGCAGTTATAAGTTATAAAACAATGTTTAGGAGAAACTAGCATATGCTAATTTATTAGTGGAAATTTATATGTATCCCGGTACCAATATAAATAATAGCTATTGTTTCCCTCTACTTTCTTTCTCTGAAAATCACTCTCAAAGAGCACACAGTACTATCTTTTATCAGTACAAAATCTCCCAGTTCTAACATTATTAAGGTTTAAATTGACTCTAACAAATGTTTCTTTTCAATTATAAGAGGACAGAAAACAGCCCTTCTTAACTTACTTGACCTATATATGTTACCCATGAGAAAATAACTTAATCGAAATATTCTGAACGGTAATGTGGCTACTGAGAAGCATGGCAGAAATGTGCAACATAGAAATAAAGTTTAGCTGATAACAAAACACAGATTTAAAAAAATGATTGTTTTCAGTTATCCTTGAATTTCATTACTCAAAATAAAACAATGACTATGTTCATAGCACCTAAATTACTCAAGAGAAAATAATAGAATAGAACAAAGTTAACACATGAAATAACTTGTTGCCCTTTCTTACCATTTAAGCTTGAAAAGTCATCAACAAGTGGAGACATAGGTACCAACCCCTAACAATAAGACAATCTCTCTTTCAGAGTATTGCCTGAACACACAATGTTCCAAAGGTCAGTGCAGCAATGAAATATGACTGTTGTCACCAGAAAGTATATGAAGACAATAAAGTTGACATTGATGAAGAGCAAATGATATGTCACTAAAACCTTGATTAGAGATTATCTAAATAAAATCCATGAACATTTTGAACTTTTAATTTTTTTCTGCAGTTTCTCATTCATAAATCCAACCCAATTAGAAAATAAGAGAGCAATGATCTGAAATACTGTAGCAATAATGAGTCTGATTCTTCCAAATGAAGGTAAATTTGCTGTGAACCATGCGTGTTTTTGTAGGGGCTGTAAAAAAAAAAAAGTTTGTATTTCAAATACCTGATGGTTGCGTTTTATAAAATTTCCAACAAAGAGCATTGCAGCCAATACGTGTTAAAAACTTGTAAGTATTACTGAACAAATAAGTAAAAATACTAAGCCCATGGCTCTGACCCTTTTTATAACACTAAATTTATCTTAAATTCTATACTAAAACTCCACTTCAGGACAAGTTGTCATTGATACTGTCCCACAACTTTTACTCTTCTTATCTTTGTAATTAGATTCTCTTCAAAGCACCCAATTATTTTCCAGATTTTGCCTGCCTAAATGGAACATATTGCCTCCCCAAACTCAGCTCATCTAAGCTATTAAACTTTCCTTGTCTCTTAAAAAAAATGAAATTTGAGAATAGTACTGTGTCAACCAAGTTGTCCTGGAATAAACTTATTTTATAAAACACCCTTCATATATGCCTTACTGCTTATAGTATCTGTGTCTTTTAATGATTATTTATTTACTGGTATGACAATATATGTAATATGTACACAGTGAGCTTCTTAGTAAATATGAAACACTCATTAAACACTCCTATTTTGGTTTCCTTTGTGACAAGTGGTCATTCAAGGGAAAGACAGGGTGATTGCAGTGTCTGTGGTGACCAAACGAAGAGAAGCTTTAACTTGTCTGAGATTAATATCCTATTTGATACGGTGATCATTAGACCTCAATAAGTCTGTTATAAAACTCTTGGTGTTAAGAGTTCTTAATTTAATTTTAAAAACACACAAATTAAAAATAAAAAATCAATACTAGTGCTAAAAACTATAAGCATCTGGCAACATCTGTTGCAACTTATTTTATTACATTCCTTTAGTACTCTCCTCCTTTTCTACTTTTGTTGTCTTCTCACATATTTATAGAATGAAAACTTTGGAACAAAACTGAAATGCAAACTTTGTTTATCCCCTTTCCCTGTATTTCCAAATTTGTATAATAGAACACTTATGATTCATGATCTAGTATTACAAAAATACATTATATGAATAACTAAGTTTAAAAAATAGTGCACTCTTCAGCCCTCTGTTGGAGGTTCATAATATATGTGTGGGCATCAAGGGTTCTGAGGAGTATTTTTATCTTACACAAACATGTAAACTCAGACATATGTTTTAGCAAGAAGACACTGTACTAATTCTTCAGCAATATTAACCCATTTAAACTTGTAACAAACCCATGGAAACTATTATATTATGCTTATTGTGTATAAAAAATGAGAGATTAAGTAAACTTTTTGAGGCCAGAACTCGGCATGGTAGAACTGGGGTTTGTACCCAGGCCCTCTGGTTCCAGAGTCCATCCTCTGATTCCTTGTCCATGCTACTTCTCATCTAAATCAAATTACAGTAAATGTAAACTCCTTCCAGAGATTCATAGTGAATGTGCAGTGTTGTCTGTAAACTGATCTTTCCAAAACTGGAAGCCAACTTTTCCTGCAAGTAAGGTGTTTTTTTTTATAATAATAATCATTAGATTATTTGTTAATCACAAAATAGGGATGGGGAAAGGAAAACAAACAGAGAACTACAATAATAACCTACAGATGAGATATTCCCTGACTGCAGGAATAAAATTTAAATAAGTGTTTGGTAGCCTTGGCCCTTCTCTATTATAGGGCAACAATCGGCCAGGATAGAGAATCCAAGTTCAGTATTTTTTTACTGGTAACTTTGTATCTTCTACCAAGTCTGTTGCACCTATATCTTTTTTTATCCCTGTATGTATATGTATAGGAGTACATGTACACGCACACACACACACTTAGTAAAAATATTTTAAAACTTTCAGTGAAAATTCACAAATCAGAAAAAAAATTATATACACACACACACACACACACACACACATTTCACAATCCTTGTGCCAGATTTCACTTGTGGGTCACTACTAAAATGTTTCTATTATGTCTTTTCTACCCATCATCTATGCTTTCTTTTTTTAATTTTTTTAATTGCTAAATGTATTGGAATGACACTGGGTTGGTAAAAATTATAGGTTCCTGGTGTACAATTCTACCTTACATTGTCTATGTGTTGCATTATGTGCTCACCACTCAAGAGTTAGTTCTCCTTACATCACCATATATTTGATGCCCCCTCCTACCTCCCCCACCCCTCTCCCCCTGTACCCTCAGTTCACCACTAAACTATTGATGGTGTATCCTAAAGCTTTCCCTAACCAACTCAAAATATAGTGAACTCTATCAGGTTAACCACATTAGTTTTATGTTTGTTTTTGGCAATTTCATGTACATATTGTTTCTACATCCAGATCTGATGTTTCAGAAAATCAAAAGCATCACTTATCCTTTTTCTGTCAACCCCTTAGCAGCAAGTGCAATAGTGTGCTTAATTAGGTTAATTATGTAAATGTTTCTAGTCCTTTAAAATTCATCTAACATAAACTACTTTGGGAAATGCCTAACTATATTGCAAAAAGGTATGCCCATTTTTCTTTTGCTTAATCAATTTATTCCACCACTTTAAAACACTAAGTAACTCCTTGTAACTATATGAAAATGAATCCATTTTCATAAACAGACACCTCTAGTGAGCACAGTTTTGTGTATAACCCCCGGATAGAAACATTAAAGCGTGAAACATTTATATTGTCAATTATAATAAATCAAGGGTGTCTAATCTTTTGTCTTCACTGGGCCACATTGTAAGAAGAATTGTTTTTGGCCACATGTAAAATACACTAACATTAATGATAGCTGATAAGCTAAAAAAATATCTCAAAAAAAAAAATCTCATAATGTTTTAAGAAACGTTACAAATTTGTGTTGGGTTGCATTTAAAGTTGTGCTCGGCCACATGCAGCCCACAAGCCTTGGGTTGGCCAAGCTTACAATAAATTATTTTAAATTGGTTTCAATCATGTTCTCTGGTTCAATTTTCTTGAAACATATAAAAATCATAACTAGATAAAACTTAGACATGAAAGTACATTTCTTCTGAGCTCAATGATATTTTTTCCTCATAAAATAAAGAGAGATTAAGAGAGAGAGAGAGTGAGAGAAAGAGAGAGAGAGAAAGAGGATGTGACTTGATATTGCACAAGCCACCCTACTGCTTCTATGAGTGACAGATTCCTGGTGCCATAGTCTCTCCGGGAATTCTAGCCATGTCAAGGCTCTAGGTTGCAGAACATCAAATAAAATGCCCCTTCAAGGTGAATCACTCAGCAAGTCAGTGAGTAAGGTTTGGCTTTCTAAGACTTTGTTCAGGATAACCTAGTATCATGTGATTGCTTGCCACCTTCTGTGATTAATTTGAAAAATAGAAAATTCTCAAATTTAAAGGGGGCATGTAGAGATAAGTAGTACTGTGCTACCCACAAACATAGTAACAAAATCAGTATCTTGTTTGTAATCAGCAAACATTCCCTCATTATCAGGTACTCAATAGACTTTTGCTATTTTTAAAGTCAAATACAATCAGAGGAAGAAGAAAAGGAATTGCTTCTGAAAATGAACACACCAGTTTCCCATGTTTTTAAACCAATTTATCTCCCCAGATTTTAAGTGCCTGTCTAAAACAACATGGAAAAAATTGACATATTTATGTCTTCAGCAAAGCTATGTTTACTGACTTATTGATTTATCAAGCATGTGTGGGATAGGAAGAGCACTCTGGTTTCACCGGCAGCTCTGGCAAAATTGGTCTAAATGAGTTAGACAGCCAACACATTTCTTACTAAGTCAATTATCATATGATTAATTGAAAATGGAAGCTAGACAGAGACTGCTGCTTGGAGTCTTTACTTTCAAATTGGAGGCAAAGGCCTTCCAGGGAAACCACAGTCCATATTCAGCCCTAGTTGCTACTTACTGTTACCATTTATTGCATGTATTCAAAAATTCAGGATGCAGGATGTAATAAAATGAGCATTTGTGCAATCACATTAGTGCTAAGACTCTTACTTAGAGACAACTGTCATTCATCACACTGTCCCTTAATTCCTTAGTGTTTGTTTTGGTGATGCAGTATTCCAAAACAAATGAGGTGGTGTTTCTTTTAAAAACTATATCTTGGGGTATTTGAAGTGGAAATGTGGTAAAACTGACAGTTGTCACATTACAGAAATGACATAAGTAGGGGGAAACGTACAAAAATATATCCTAGTAGTAAATGAAAATGACTCTAAAGTGTCGTTTTCTAGGAAGAGGCAAAACAAGAAAATAGGATCACTTTTCCCTACAACTCTGTATAACAGATGAGAGCCCCTGTAGTCTGGTGAATAAAAGTCAACACATGTAGGTATAATTATACCATAATCTCTGTAAGTGATTAATTCCTAACCCAAACCATGAAGCATGGAGCTATGTCTAGAAGAGACTTACCCTTCAATCTTTGGGTCAAAGAAAAGAAGAGAGAAATTTCACTATTACTGCTTGATAGCTGTGTTACTTTGACTTGTTATTTAAACATTTTAAATTTTAATGTCCTTCTAAATTTTTTGTGTGGATTGAATGATCTGTTATGTTATATGGTGCATACATATGTAGGCTATCAGTTATAAGAGGTAGAGAAAAATTATATATATATATAATTATATATATACAAGTAGTGTGTGTGTGTATGTGTATATATATATATATATATATATATACACACACACATATATATTTATGATATTTTATGTTATGAATCATTTCTCAACCTCCATCAAGAATAGGTGATAGGGGAGAGCCGGGACGGCTCAGCGGGTTGAGCGCTCGCTTTGAGACCACGAGGACCGGGGATCGAATCCCGGCTCCGGCCCAGGCAGGACCCACATGCTGAACTGGGGAGTTCCCACAGTTCGGTTCTCTAGCTGTCTCTGTCTCTGTCTCTCTCTCTATCTGTCAAAAGTAAAATAGAAATAAATATGCACTGAAGATAAAATAATTACTAAAAAAAAAAGAATAGGTGATAGTACATTAGTAACAGGGACTGAGTATTTTTATTAGATGGAGTGATTATTACTCAAGTTTAGCAAGTAAACAAATTTGATTTTTTAAAATGTCTTCATGTTTAAAAATTCACTTTTACTGAAAAAAGTCAGAGAAAAACAAATATGGGATCTAAAACAACAACAACAACAACAAACCAAGTAACTCATAGGTACAGAAAACAGGTTGCTGGTTACCAGATGCAGAGGCTAGCCTAGGTGGATCAAACAAGTGAAGGTGGTCAAAAGGTACCAACTTTCAGTGATAAAATATATAAGTCCTAAGCATGTAATGTACAGCATGATGACTATCATTAATAATACTATACTCCATATTTGAAAGTTGGGAAGAGAGTAGATCTTAAATATTCTCAAAACAAGAAAAAGAATTGAAATTATATGTGGTGATGGATGTTAACTAGAGTTATTGTGGTGGTCATTTCATAATATATGCATATATTGAATCATTATTTTGGACACCTGAAACTAATATAATGGTATATGTCTCAATGAATGGTCTTTATTAAAAACCAACAAAACTTTATGCTTATCACTATGTATTCTCTGGGGCCATCTATCCATCCATCCATTCATTCATCCATCCATTCCTTTATTCTACAAATAGTTTTAAGTAATTTTCCCAGATTAGGAATTTTGAATGTGCCATCTGGGTCTTCAGATGCCAAGATGGAATTACAATTGCATAAGCTTTATTGAGGGAAATGCATATGAAAGACAGATGAGTAGGAAGCCAGGATGACTCAGCAGGTTAGCACTAGTGTTATAGCCTGGGGACCCAAGGATCTAATCCCAGCCCCAGCCTGTGTGAATACATATGCTGAATGGGGTTGTGGCCCCTGGTTTGGTTCTTGCCAGGGCTTGCCTCC
The DNA here is from genome assembly GCA_004027555.1 of Craseonycteris thonglongyai. Classification (NCBI taxonomy): domain Eukaryota; kingdom Metazoa; phylum Chordata; class Mammalia; order Chiroptera; family Craseonycteridae; genus Craseonycteris; species Craseonycteris thonglongyai. The sequence continues at coordinate 13,926 of PVKE010040239.1, forward strand.
CATGTGGGAGGCCCCTGGTTTGGCCCCCAGCTTGAGGGGGCATGCCTCCCATGCAGGAGGCCCCCTGACCAGTTCCTGCGCTGTGCAGTCCCCATCCACCTTTGTGGAATGAAACCATGTCAGAAACTAATGACATACAACAGAGGCATGGCAGACTCCTTTGGGCCTGCCCATTTCTCTCTGTCTCTCTCTGTCTCTGTCAAATACAATGAAATAAATCTTTCCAAAAAATGAAAGAAGAGGGGCAGGCGTAGGCAAGAAGAACCTTTACCATGGTGCAGTACAACACCTCTGCAAAGAAAGCAAGAAGAAAAAAAATTATGTGAGGTTGCTCTGAAATTCTCAAAAAGCTCAAGTGGAGATTCAGCAAAAAGTTTTCTTCTAGAAAAGTCCTAGAGGGCAGGAATGACCAAATCCTAGTGTCCCCCTTGTGTTCAGTCACTGCCTGGAAACTGCCTGAAAAAAAAAAAATGTGAATAGTCTCAGCTTAAATAATTTGGTAGGTCCTGAAAGCCAGGGTCTGTATATGGTCAGCTAACTGCACACCTCACAGATGATAGGCAGATTCTTTCTTGATAGGAGATTGAACTGCATATCTTCAAGATTACCACACAGGGGACGCCGGGATGGCTCAGTGGGTTAAGCGCTCACTTTGCAGCGCCGGGGACCGAGGATCGAATCCCGGCCCCAGCCTGTGTGGACCCATATGCTGAACTGGGGAGTGCCCCCAGTTCAGTTCTCTCTCTGTCTCTGTATCTCTCTCTCTCT
>PVKE010040240.1:0-14674 GCA_004027555.1 Craseonycteris thonglongyai
AGAGAGAGAGAGAGAGAGAGAGAGAGAGAGAGAGAGAGAGAGAGAGAGAGAGATACAGACAGAGAGAGAACTGAACTGGGGGAACTCCCCAGTTCAGCACATGGGTCCGCAAGGGCCAGGGCTGGGATTCGATCCTCGGTCCCCGACGCTGCAAAGTGAGCGCTTAACCCACTGAGCCATCCTGGCTTCCCCTGTTTACCTTGTTTTCAACTCTATATTAGTCTCACTAATATCCAAAGATGTCTCCAGTAAATCAGAGCAAGGAGCCTGAGTACTCTCATGGAAAAGTTGCTAAATTCCCAGTGGCCCTCCGCTATCTCTCTGTCTGGACTGCTAGGAGAGATATAGGCCAGAAAAGTGGTTGTGGGACCTCATCTTCCACCTTATGCTAAAGAACATTTGACCCTTCTACCCAGAAAGCAGATGGAAACCTTTGTACAATCTTACCCAAGGAACAGGACTCAAAGGGTTAAGAGGGGTCTATCTGCTCTGCCAGCTGTCACCATGTGTGTGCTCTGTTTCTACCACACACTGCTCTCAAGCACCACAACACCTTTTTATGCCTCTACCCCATCCAGTAGCACAAGAGCATTGGTAATTAGTATGGACATTGCTGACGATCTCACTGGACAGAGGAAAGAAATGGAGGTAAGAGTTAGTATCCACACTACACAGAAACACCCCAAGACGTCATTATCTATGTGAGCATGAGTTTCACTCATTGGCAGTTCTCTACTACCCTTCCTCCATAGGGTTGTAAATTCAGTCCTGCCCCCCCTAATTTGCATAGTCCCCTCAGTAAAAACTTTACAGTAGTGAACCTATCACTAGCTTTAGAAGGCTAGTTAGTAGCCATCTATTATTACACAAATCCACCCTCAGGAGGCAGGGGAAAGTCTCACCCCCAATGCAAGAGACATTGAACTGCATCCAATACTCTCGACAACAGGTAATCTTGTTACAGTTTTCTTCACTTCCTTGTACCAGCTCCGGCCCATTCTGCAGAATTCACTGAGACTACTTCCTACCTCGCTATAATAAGTTAACCTGCTACTCCTTACTCTTGTCTCCTGTTTCTCTGAGGTCCTTTGTCTCTGTCTCTTAGCAACCAAGACTCAGCTTAGCCCTCCCTTGCTTTGGTGACTTGTTCTGGGCACCTTTTTTGAATTAGGCTCAACAATCTCCTTAGGAAAAGGACCCAATCACGGTGCCTCTTTAGGTGAGAGACCTTCAACTCCCATTCTATCTGGACTACTCGCCAAGAGTAGTGAGACAGTGACACCAAATCATTGTCCTTAAACACATCTTAACATAGCACGTAAAGAAAATTTACAACTGTGTTTATCTGCCACTAGTACCTTTACTTTGAGGGATGGGTTACTAGTGGCCTCCAAGACTGACCATAAGCTGAAGAGAGCTGATCACAGTCCAGCTCTGGAATTTGTCTTGGTCTGTGCTCCATCTGCTCCTTGCTGAGTTTAACACTTGTGACCACCTTGCTGATTTTACAGATATCCTTTGTATCTGGTGTTGCCTTTGAAGTGCTGACCCTCAGAATAAGGACCTAGCCTCTGCCCTTGCTGTCAGATTTGCTGCTGCTTTGGGGCTCCCCTCTTTTGGCTTTGGTGGTCTTGCCTTACCACAGCTGCAGGAAGGCCCCTGCCTGAGACCTGCTTGGTCAGCATCTCCTACCTTCCACACTAGCCATCACTAAGGTGGCACAAAACAAATCCAAAGTTTCTAGGAAAAGGGCTATGTGAGCTGACAAAGTTATACTAGGTTTACCAGGCATCTGGTATTGAACCAGACAACCTGGTATTTTAGTATCATGTAGTTAAAACAAAACAAAATTTAAAGGAGGCACTTATTACTAAATAGTTATGAGGTAAACAAACTATTTCTAAAATATTATACATATATGTAATGCTACACAAATGGTAAATGCAAAACATTTGACAAATCCATTTTACATTACCTTCCTGAGCCTCACCCCAAATTTGGTTCAGTACTGCTTCAGAAAAAACTAGAAACCTAAATTTTTATTGTTGAATGCTAAATCTCCTTCTCTTTTAATAATAATAAAAAAAATGTACAGTAACTTGCTCTCTGACTTTTTAAGACATTATATATATGTTAAGGAGATATATAGATAGCAGCACTACATGGTCAACCAACTATTTAGAAATATTTTTAAATGCATGATTTTTAACAGAATGCAAAATGTGATCTTCCTGGAATTTGTCTCTTAATCTTAAGAGTACAGATGGGTTCCAAAGGACATTTAGTCATGATTTTTATTTCCTTTCACTTAATAATGTAGTTTTAAAGCACTATCTGATATCTGAGAGACCCTCATGAATTCTTTTATAATTTCCTCTGTTTTGAACTGAGAAGCATTTTTGCCAAAAACAGCTGGAAACTACAAAGCTTTGGGACTACATTAAATTGTACTGTTTGCCCACCCCCCTCCCACCACCATTTTTTTTTAAACTTGCCAGAAAATTATCTTACCTATAGCTTGTAAATTTTTCTTTATTTCTCACCTATCAATTGAATAAAAGTTAAAAGTTTACCTCTTTCTCATCCTATCACCAAAGTGAACATTTCTCCAATGACCCATAAAAAACAGATGTTTCCAAGAAATTATTTATTGTTTATTAGCAAAAAGGCAAAGGTTATAATAAAAATAGAAGGCTCTGTGTCACACACATTAGTTCTTAGCAATAGCATTTTAATACTCCTAAGCTTAGGGGGAAAAAAAGAAATCATGCCACATTGACTATATTGCTAAGAATACTAGTTGACTGCATGCTAAAATGCATCTCTCTTGTGGATCTGAAGAATCACTTCTTGTCAGTGTTACCTTTAGAACTCATTTGTTTCACAAATGTTTATTTCCCAGAACTCTTTTAGACTCTGGATATATAGCAGTAAAAAGAGAGAGAGAGAGAGAAATCCCTGCACTTTCCAGCTGTGAGGAGAAAGTCTCAGTTTCTTTGACAGTGCCAGCTTATCAAAAGTAAACACAGTACATGAAAGATTACTAGAACCCAAAGAAATCCAGGCTTCCGCAGTCAGACTATCCATTTATTTCTGAGTAGAATCCTCTTGGAAGGAAGGACTGAGATGCTTTTATTTCCTAACTTCTCTGCCCAGAGTGGCATTTGTTAAACCTGTCAATAATTAGTCATAACCATGGATTATCCCCTTCCAGACAAAGAACCTCTGCATCCTTAGAATAATTTCTTCATATAAATGACCAACAATTTTTCAGGCTTACCTGATAGTCCACATGCAACAACCATCTTGAAACAACTCTAATATAAGAAAAAGTAGTTTTAGCAGTTGCAACTCAATCAAGGCAAATAAGGAAATATTCTCACATTGTCTCACCTACTTTGGTCTTATAAGACAATGCTATAGAGTGGCATGCATTATGGAGTAAACTGAGAGAAGCCCAGGAAGTCCCATTTACCTATAATCTCCTCGTCCTACCTCTAATTTATCTCTTCTATCCATATGCCTTACTCAAAAAAATAAAAAAATAAAAATAAATAAATCCATCACTGAAGTGGTTATTATTCTGCACTGAATTGCCTTCTCTAGGTATCATTTTAAAAATCCACAGACATTTCTTGGAGGATTATCATACTCTGCTAACAGTTATTGCATCCAGAAGATTGAAGGGAACTAACACTTACCAGGTTCAAACTGCATACTAGGAACTTGACAAGTCACATTGGTTAATTCCTACAGTGATCTCTGAATGTAGGTTTTCTCATCTTATTGATGAAGAATCGAGGTCCCAGAGAGGTTAAATGACCAACTCTCAGATCACACAGCCCTCAGTGCTGGAGCCAATAGTGAAATGTGACCTTTCTCAGCCTTAGTCTGAATTCATTTATCAAATTCCTTTTTTCTCCGTGGTATACAAATTCTAAGGATAGCCTTGAAAATCTTGACTGCCTGGCAAGAGGATTGAAAATGAGGGGAAAACAGAGAACTGAAACAAGAGACAGAAAGGAAACATTTTGCTGACTTCCAGTTTTCTCTGAGGTCATATTCAGCACAGGGCTAGATTCTTACTGTTTTGATAAAATTCCCGATTCTCAGAAATACTGACTTGGCAGGACCTTTCAGGTCATTTAGCTCAATCCACCATTAAAAGCTTTATTCAGTCATTAACTCACTTTATTACTGCTGGGTGATCTGGGAAGGAGTGTCATTGACTTGGCAAGTGAGAACATTGCTCTGAACCATAATTTTCCACTATCTCATCATAGACTTGTCTAGAGAGATTTGGCTATAAATAATATGAATTCTTCACATCTATTGGGCTTTTTACGGTTATCAAAATGCTTTTGCATACCTTATGCCCTTTAAATTCTCATTTCTGTGACATGGGAGGGGAATTGTTTTGTGGTGGCAAGAGTCCACACCTGGGCCAGGTAGATCTGCGTTCAAATTCTCACTCAGTAACATAGTAGCCATATGAACTTGGGGAGAACATTTAATCCATTATGCTTTTAGAGAAAGTTGTCTCTTCCTTTAAGCCCCCAAGTCCTCATTTATAAAATGGGGACACTAATATCTCCTCCATGAGGTTGAACTAAAGTGAGGCCCCTTATAAAAGGTGTCCCAAAATTCACACAAGATTTGAATTTTGCGTCATTTGTTTGGTAAAGTGTTGCCAAAGGGGAAAAAAAAAAAAAAGACAGCGTGACAGCTGACAGTTCAGGGTTATTAAAAATGGAGCGCTACATGAAAGAACAATGCATTTTCATTGTTAAGCAATGAAAATTTACAATTTTTTTTAAAGATTTACTTTTATTGTTTTTGACAGAGAGAGAGAGATACAGAGACATAGAGAAGGGGGAAGGCCCAGAACAGTCTCCATAGTTGCACATCATTGGTTTTTCCATATAGTTTCATTCCACAGGTGGGAGTGGGGCTGCACAGGGCAGGAACTGGGCCGGGGTCTCGCTCCAGTGAGAACTGAACTGGGGGCACTCCCCAGTTCAGTATATGGGTCCACACTGGCTGGGGCCAGGATTCGATCCCTGGTCCCCGGGGCTACAAAGTGAGCGCTCAACCCACTGAGCCATCCCAGCTTCCCCATGAAAATTTACAATTTTTAATTATAAACCTGTGTTTTCTATCAAAATTACTTCTTGTGTGAATTTTGGGACAACCTTATAAAGTGTCTGCTCATGGCAGTGCTCAGGGGTGGTTGCTTTTCTCTTTCCCTCTCTCCTTTTTACCACCAAGGAACTGCTGGCAAAAAGAGGTAAAGTAACTTTCCCAAGATAAAACAGCTGGTGATTGGTGAGCAGAGGCCAAGTACATTGAGTGCAATTCGAGGGCTCTTTGTACTGTACCATCCTCCTGAAATAACTGTCTCTTCCTTCTCTGCCCTTTTAGTTTGTACATACTTTACCTTTTTACCTAGCCCCTGATTTTCTTGTAGTGCGAACTCTTCCATGAAATTTCTCCATACTAGGCCTTCTGTTTGTTTTTTGTTGTTCCCGTTTCTGCCCCTTGCATTGCTGTCCTTCTGCTAGTTTCTGTATATACAGCCTCTTGCTAATTTCCTGCATTTTATATGCTCTTGGAAGTTTAGGACAAATGGACAGGGTGCTTTCAGCCATGTTCCCTGAATGTGAAATCTGGTTCTCATAGAGGAGGCAGTGCACCTGTGGTGGCATCCGGGCAGATGGGCTCTGAAACTCCAGGCTTCTGCTGCCCAAATGTGACATGCTGCCTTCTGGATTTTGATGACTGGTCCTGTGGCATTGAAGCTTCCTCAACACTCCTCTAACAAACTGTGAGGTAAACAGCCCTATACTCAGCCCTCCACATATCCCTGTAATACACAGAACCGATGCAGCCCACTGGGAACCCCTCAAATAAATTGCCATGGAAGGAGTTGGTGTTTTTAAAGAGGTCATTTGCCCATGGCCATGCAGAACTACATGCAAATCTTAAAAACTTTATTTAGGCCATTTGAAATACATGGTCACATTGTTGCCCTGGAATGAAAAATAAATGTGTAGGCAAACAGATTTATAACACAGCTTGCCTATGTAATGTGCATATTTCTGCAGAACACAATATTAAGATACTTGTCACTCATTTCTTTGATCATAAATTCAATTAGTACAATTGGAATGTTACCCAACCTAGAGAAAATGTAATATCATAGACCTAAGACCATTCTAGAGAGATCATCGGTTGACCTACCTCTCTCTCTGTAAGTAGCAGAGGGAATGTCTAATCAGACTTGCAAGTCAATGTTCCCTTATTGGAGATCTCTATTCTGCTATAAAGGCTATTTGCGTACCTAAAAGTGTTTTCTTACCACCAAAACAAACAACCCCTTAGAAATTTCCACAAACAGGAAGGATCGTACTTGTTTTTCTTCCCATGGAAAGCTCTAGGGATATGATCTTAGGAAACTCATCACGAAACTGTCACACACCACCCGCCGATTCCATAGGTGACTCTGTTCCCTGCAGGCTCCCCCCGTCTCTGTCCTGAAGGGTCCTCAGATGCTTGCCCACCTTGGCTTAAGTGGTGCAAAGCTGCTTGCCTACCAGATGCCTCCTGTCCATGGGACCACCGGTGATTTCCAGAGATCTTTGTTTTCTGGGGGCGCAGAACAAAAATCAGTTCAGTGTTGGCAAGAGTTCTATGCTTTTCTGAGTCCCCATTAGAACTCAGACTCTCACAGTCCACTGCAAGTGAGCTTCACTCTTACACTTTATCGTTTGCCTCCCCAAGGCACTGGGCGATCCCTCAGAGGACGAGAGGAGAGAAGGGAAGGACAAACGGCACAAGCTGTGATGGACTCGGTCCTCTTGATCCTCTGTTCAGTCCAGCGTTCCCCTCCTCAAGCCCTCTGCTATTCCTCACACTGGTCCCTCCTCACATTGGGCAAAGCAAGAAACTCAAGTCAAGTCAAAAGACAGCAAAGCAAACCTGCAAATGACATGTGGAGCCTGAAGGACGCAAGGAGCCTTTTCTGCACCCTGCCTGGCGGTCTGCCACACTCTTGAACTTCTTTACACAGTTATCGGAACTCATGTGAAGGGGAACTGGAGTTTACCTCCTTTTCCGTGGATTCCCATCTCTCCAGAAAAAATCCAAAGTTTTGTAGAGCAACAAAATGTCAGTATTGCCTCGAACAGTTTTAAAATATGCTAATAAACATTGTAGGAGAGAGGGAAAAACAAATATGCACAAATAGCTGTCTTAACTGTCTCATGAGCCGATTATAAAAAAATTAATTAATTAATTAAGCAAATAGGTGATATTCAATCTTAAGAATTGGAACCTACAACCCCTGCAGGGGCAAGCTCTACTCTCGCCAAGAGCTATTCACCTCTATCTGATATAGAAATTCCACCCCAGCAACTCTCCCAGGACCTCAGTGGTCCCCAAAACTCTAACAACCACTCTCTGTGGACCCAGTCACTGGCTCAGTGCTGCTTTTGGACATGAGTGCTTGCTCCTAGTCTGCAAATCTAGTTGGAGCCCCGTTAACATCTTAGAGTTTTCTATAAACATGAATGAACATTTTCAATCTTTCGCTTTCTCTTGTTTCTGTTTCATAGAACGCTCCATCCCTGGGCAGGGCCTGGGATTTTGTCAACTTCTGCTTGGCCCAGCCCAGCTCCACACAGCCCAGTCCAAGTGCTCACACCAAGCTCATTGCCTACAGCCCGGGCCTTGCTCCCCAGGAGCTTCCTGCTTAAAAACCTGGCTCCAGACGGTTTCCAACAAGAGACTAGCACACCTGATCTTTGATGATGATTGATGACCAGCAGCATTAAGAATAGGAGGTCATAATAGACACTGTCTTCTCAGCTGGACTCTGTCTAGATCCAGTACTTCCAACTGAATGATGAACGACCCTAACTTTGCACTTAGTTTCCCCAAAAGGGAAAACTGAATTGAGGGTGTAGGAGTGTGCTACGACTGCCATGATAAAATACCACACAATGGGTGGCTTCCTCGTAGTTCTGGAAGTTAGAAGCCTAAGATCAAGAAGTTAGCAGGTTGGGGAAGCTGGGATGGCTCAGTGGGTTGAGCGCTCACTTTGCAGCACCGGGGACCCAGGATCGAATCCCGGCCCCGGCCCATGTGGACCCATGTGCTGAGCTGGGGAGTACCCCCAGCTCAGTTCTGTCTCTGTAACTCTCTCTCTCTGTGTCAAAAACAATAAAAAAAAAAAAAAAAAGAAGTTAGCAGGTTTGGTTTCTTCTGAAGCCCCTCTCCTTGGCTTGCTGATGTCACATCTTTTTGTGTCCTCACTTGGCCTTTCCTTTGTGTGTGCTCACATGCTGTCTCTCCATGTGTATCTCAATTTCCTCTTCTTGTAGGAACACCAGTCAGATTGGATGCAGGCCCACTCTAACTGCCTCATTTTAACTTGATCACCTCTTTAAAGGGCCTGTCTCCAAATACAGTCACATTCTGAGACACTCGGGGTTATGAATTGGTGGATAGGCACACAATTCCACCTATAACAAGTGGGTTTGCCACCTTCTGATACAAAGTGCCCTCACTGGGCAAATTTTTATGCCAAGCTACCTCAGAGGCAGCCGTGGCTGGTTCATGGGTGGCTGCCTTTGGCCTGGCATCAGTGTTTGGTGAAGCCAGTTATGGTGAGGGCACTGAGCTGGCTTCACTCAAAGCATGGCATAATCACTAGCAACTGACGTGGAAAAGAACCAGTTTGGGCCACTTTCCTTACAAGGTAACTTCAGGCGTGGCAGGTGTTCTGGGACTCCTGCGAATCCGTGCGGCTGCCAGCTGCTAGGAGTATGTCAGGCGTCCCCTCTCTCCGCATCGGCCAGGTCTCAGCCTCTGGAATCTGAAACTAGGAGGTACCTTTGCTTCCCAGCCTACTTGGGCCCTCTCCAGCTTGGAACCCATCTCTGCATTCCTATTTCACCTGGTTTAATTCCACCAAACACACAGACATGCCCTGGCAAAATGGCAGCTCGCTAGTTTTTTTGCTTACCACCCTAGACTTCTCCTCCATTAATGCTTCTTTATAAGCCATTTCGTTCTCTTGATTTCTGACTTCAGTTCAACTCCCTCGTTCTGCTTTCCAATTCTCTCCCTTTAGCTTGTGAATCTCATGACTTTGCTTTTCAGGTCACACTTGACTTGGCCCCCAGTACCTCTCTACCCAACTGCTCCCCTGAGGTAGCCCCTGCCTGATCAGTCTATGACACGGACACAAGTCTATACACAGCACCTTAAGCATAAAGCTGTGATAAACTTTGTTAGCACTGGGAGGAGGTTTTAGCTTTTTGGGAATGCAGTGGAGTAGTTTCTGATGCATTCAAGAGACTTATGGCCCTACGTAGTTTGCAAATCTCAGGGCATCTGAGAGAATGGCTATATTGGGGTTCTCCAGAGAAACAGAACTATATATCTATATATATAAGAACAGATATATAGCTGACTCTTAAACAACATTAGTTTGAACTGCACAGTTTCAAATATGCAGATTTTTTCTATAAGTATCCTCAGGTTTCATATCCACGATTCAAGCAACCATGGATGGATAATACTATTTCAATCTGTGTATACAGAAGGCTAACTAAAATCATATGTGGATTTTCTACTGTGTCAGCACCACTCACCCCCACATAGTTCAAGGAACAAGTGTGTGTGTGTGTGTGTGTGTGTGTGTGTGTGTGTGTGTGTGTGTGAATAAAAAAGTTGGCTCATGCGATTATGGATGCTGAGAAGTCTCATGACATGCTAACTGCCAGCTAGAGACCACAAAGACCAGTGGTGTGAATTCAGTGTAAGTCCCAAGTCCTGAGAACCAGGACCGCCATGGCCTATATCCCAGTCCAGGGACTGGAGATGAGATGTCCCAGCTCAAGCAGTGGGGCAGGATAAAAGGGGCAAATTCCTCCTCTCTCCACTTCTTATTCTACCCAGGCCTTCAATGGCCTGAGTGATGCTCACTGACATTGGGGAGGGCAATCTACTTTACTGAGTCCATTGATTCACCTGTCAATCTCTACCTGAACCATCTTCACAGACACCCCTAGAATAATGTTTCATCTGCGTAGCCCATGGCCAGCCAAGTTGACATGTACAATTAACTATCACAGGAGCCTTTCTGGGTCTCCTCTTGCCTGAGGAGGATAAAAATGTGTTATTCTCCTGTGCGGCTAGATTATGCCAACATTATCTATGTAGGCAGAGATACTCATAATTTATTTGGCAATCTGTTCTCTTAGGCATAACGAGAGTTAGTCAGACCCATGCTGGGGAGGGGGAGATTGATGGACACGTGAGATTCCCTCCAGAAGCATCACGTGGCTAGTTATGACTAGGTAGAGAAGAGTTAGCCAGAAAGACCTGGACTGCTGCCATAGCAACCTGGACCTGGGCAGGCATCTGCCTTCTGTCCAGGGGGACCTCCTACCCTGCCCCCAGGGAACAGAAACCAAGGAGCTGCCTCCTCCCTTGGCTTTCAAGTAGAGACTCCTGCCAGGATTTGTCCCGGGCCACGTTTTGTCCTAAACTTTGCTGCTCCTGCTAGGGTCCTGGTGCTATTGAAAAGGAAAACAAACAAACAAAGTGAGCTGAAGTCCCACCTGCTAACCAGGCCTGAATGCAGCATTTGCTGAGAGCTGATACCTCCTCTTACACATCATCCATTTGCCAAAGGGCCCGGCATTGCCCAAGCTGAATCTATGAGGGGAGCTGCCAGGCCTACAGAATCACGTTCATTCATGGAGGAAGGGGCGAAGCCGTCTCCTAGAGAACCTTGGCTCTGTGGGTTCCTCTATCCAGCAGAGGACATGACATTTTCCCTTTAGGCCCCAATGGTAGTGAGAGTATTTATTATTTGGGCTGTCTCTGACAAAACCTGGAGAACCATTTGATGTCACATTCCTAGGTCTTTTCAATCTGGGAAGGTGACCCAAACCCTTTAGTGATGTTCTTTGAAGTTGCAAAGCCATCACCACTGTACCATAAAGTTTTGAAGGAATACCGTTACATCTGGTCTTCAATCTAAGGAGCCTAACATTTTTTCTCAAGTCGTTTTGTGTGGATCATGTTTTTGTCTGCCAGGCATCTTTCCCTTTGGAGAAATGTTCCTCCCTCACACTGTGTGGTTCTGGGGAAAGCTACAAATCACAGGGCTCTACTCTTTTAATCACAGTCCTTAACCAGACCCTCTCTCCCAGGTATTTGAATCTGGAGTGGGAACACAGAGTCACTGGGCTTTCCCCAAAACTGTGTCACTGGAGAGGGGCAGTAGCTTCCTTATGTTATAGATAAGGAAACTGAGACTCCCCAAATTAAATATCTTACCCAAGTTCCCCCACTAGTAAATGGAGAGACAGGTTCTGAACCCAGGCCTGTACACCTCCAAAGCCCATGATCTTTCCACTCATCAAAATAGTCACCCTGTACAAAGTAAGGATTTCCACTTCATCCAATGGAGAAATTGGGGCTTGCCCACTTCATTCTGTGAGTTAGAAGCATATTATGAGATTCAGTTGTCTTTCATTTATATGCATGTTTTTGTGGCTTTCATGTCCCCACCTCATTGCAGTTCCCTTCATCAGCTCATCACTGTGTCCTCACACATCCTCCTAGTAGCCAATAAAGGGTGTTCAGTGTTTTCTGATGCACACTGTTTCCAGATTTCAGGTCTGCCCTCATCTTTCCCTCCATTACACAGGCACTGGCCTACGCACGTCTCCAGTCTCTGAAATCTCTAATCTCAAACAATTACTGTGCCCCCCACAGCTCCTCCCCTCTCCCCCCACCCCAACTGCCTATAAAAGCGGGCTGGAAGCCAGTATCCCTGTAAGTACTGAAACCGTTCTTGCATTTTGTCATTAGACATCATTTAACCAAATAAAGCACGTCTGCTGAGGTCACAGGCCCTCTTCAGAGATGGTTTATTTTCATATGACCCGCGAGCTTCTTCCTTCCTAAGGAATCAGCGCTGCTGCTTTGCTCTCAGTGCTCCAGCAGTAACAAGGCACAGACTGTCAAGCCTCAGCCCATAAATGACTCTAAATACACCTATTATTCCACTGTTTTTCCAGCTGATTTCTCCTGAGTTCAATACTCTGTTCTAGGCAGTTGTTTGTGTCCATGTATCTTGCTGAAAGCTTGCAGGGTTCAAAAAAGCATTTGATTTCTTGGGTATGCTGCATACTTTGAAAAAGCAAACCAAAAAAATGCAACAAACAATTCTCACTTGAAAATCACATTTCCCCCCAAATTCCTCAAAGGGAAAACTTAAATACAGTGTCAGCCTCATCCAATTAGCCCAGAAGCACATGTCAGGCTGCTTCTGTGAAGAAAAGACCCACTTGACACATCTCTGGTGGACTTGACAAACACTCGGTGCTGGGCAGCCGCCTGACTTGATGGGCTTAGAAGCAACGGAAGGTGCACTGTCATTTAACACAACTTCAGCACCATTATTTCCTCTTTGGGGTCTCAGGGTCATGATCAGATGTGCTTGGGTTAATTCTTGCTGTCACTTCTCTGCTTCAACTATGGACTCTGTCAACTCCCTCCACCCCACACCCCCTTTTTTAAGTGCACATCTTTCTAGGCACAGTGGGAGGGAGACACAAGGTATGGTCAAATAGGTCCCTTTCAAGGGCCTCTCAATACTAGTCATGTAAGCAGATTGTATTACTGGTGGCTGGATCCAGAAGAGTATTTCCATTCGAGCAGAAGCAGGCGGAAATGGGCTTTTAAAATCCTTTCTCGCTAGATTCCAACCTGCTAGAGAATTGACTGCCACTTTTGCTTGTCTCCTAGCAACGAAGCCCCTTCCTCTGCAGGCGCCTCTGCTGTCCACGGGTCCAGGCTTGGGAAACTCAGCCTCTCCCTGCTGTCCCCAGCACAGGGACACGATGTCACCCAGGAAACGGGAGTGAGCTCTTGGAGACATTGCTAAATGGCCTGTAAATTCTCAAATCTAAATGGGGCCACCTCTCACACATTTTTCAGGGGATCTTGGGATTTAAATTCATCCTTCTGCTTCCTTCCAATAATAGCTTGCGTGCATGGAATGCTTTGTATTTTACAAAACACTTCTGCACCCATTACCTCACACAGTTCCCCACAGGGCCTTGAGAGTCCTCTTTGGTGGGAAAAGCGTGGGGAAATTTTGTAAGTTCATTTTTAAATGCTTTTAAAGGACCCAAGGAGAAACTCCAGGTCACTCAATTAGTACGGTTAAAAAAAAAAGTGGGGAAAATTCCAAACACCAGTTGTTGTAATATTGTAAATTAGGGCTCCGGCCAGCTAAACTTTGCCTTTGTGTTTAGGAGTTCGAATGGAGCCCAGAAAAGGCAATGAATTCTCTTTCTCCCTCTTGCTCAATTATTCTTGTCCCTTCCTCAGCAGCCACTATTGGGATTAAAATTGTTGGAAGCCTCTTTGATTATAATGGCCTTCTCCTGACTGAGTTTTATCTATAACATTCTTCCCTTTTGGTGAAAATAGGAAAAGTAGAATGGAGAAAAAGCTCTCTATTAGGCTGCTCAGTCTTGCATTACACAATACCATGACTGGGTGGTTTTTACAGTTCTGGAGGCTGAGAAGTCCCAGACGAAGGTCCAGCTGGGCCAGGTTCTAACGAGGCCTCCCTTCCTGGCTTACACACGGCCACCTTCTCACTGTGTCCTCACACAGTGGAAAAAGAGCTCTGCTGTCTCTTCCTCTTCTTACAAGGGCATTGGTTCTAGCAGATCAGGGCTCCAGCCTAATGGCCTCACTTAACACAAATCACCTGAAGGGTCCTGTCTTCAATGCATCATATGGAGGTTAGAGCCCCAGCATACAAATTGGAGAGCCAGAGGGCAGCCTATAGCAAGCGCCTTCATTCTCCTGCAGGATGGAGGGAAGAGAAGCCAAATCTTTTCACCTACTCTGAAACCCCACAAAGTTTCCCTTAGCTGGAAATGGAGTCCAGTTTTTTAAACTATGGGTCTGGAAGTTCAGCTCAGTGATAAAAATTCCTTTGTGTTTCCCTCTCGTTTGTGTTTTGAAATCCTTTGAAAGAAGTTACTGATTCTTTGTGATTTACAGCATCTGTATCATTTCAAAATTGTTCAAATAATTAAAATGATTGTTCTAAAAGACTACAATTGCCATTGGGGAAGATGTCCCTGCCATCTCACCTATCACAACACCTGCAGGCTTTCCTCATTGGGAGAGATGGCGGCATCTGGAGAGCCCAGAGGGACCCCTTTGGTCACCACCGTAGAGAGCAGCAGCTGCAGCATGGTGATGCTCCCAGTACCCCAGCGGCCAGGAAGATCTGAGAAATGCACACTGCCACACTGTTGCCTGGGCTGTTGATGGTGACACGTTCGTATAACTTAAAAAATCCTTATTTGGGGAAGCTGGGATGATTCAGCGGGTTAAGCGCTCGCTTTGAAGCCCTGGGGACCGATGATCGAATCCTGGCTCCGGCCCATCGGACCCATATGCTGAACTGGGCTGTGCCCCCACTTCAGTTTTTGCGGGGACCTATGAGGGAGGCTCCCGGCCCAGTTCCTGCCCTGCACAGCCCCGTGCCCACCTGTGGAGTGAAACTATATGGAAAACTAATGCTGTCAACTATGGAGACTGCTCTGGGCCCTCCCCCTTCTCTCTG
>PVKE010040241.1:0-14673 GCA_004027555.1 Craseonycteris thonglongyai
CTGAGCCGTCCCGGCTTTCCCCTAGATGGTGTTTTTAAAGACAAAATGTAGATTATTTTATCAGCTGAAAGAATAAAGAAATTTATTGTATCAAATAGTTACCTTTTACATTATTTCAGATACTAGATACATACGCTATAGCTATAATTAATTGGTACAGGATCCTGATATAAGTGATAGTACTGCTAATGTACTCAGTTCAAGTATAAGAATGTTAATATATTGGATAACATTCAAGAAAGGTCAACCAATGATAGAAAAGTATCTGAAAACTCTGTCATAATAGAAGTAGATCATATTATAAAAGAGAGATGAAGAATTTCTTCAACTATGTGGCTAAAATATCCATATGTAAAAAAGGAGATATCAATCTTTGTTGCTTCAGTGGGTAGATATAGGGCCAAAGCTGCAGAAAACGGGTTTTCTTTGCTCAGAATTAGAACAAACATCCTAATCCATGCAGCAGTTTATTAGTTGAATAGGCTACTTTTTAAAATATGCAATTCACGGTTGATGAATTACCATCTGTTCTTAATGGTGTGTAGATACTCCTGAATGGGTATAAAGTTGAACTTGATGGTTCCTGAGGTCCCATTCAACTGTAAGATAGTTTTTACTTTAAGAATTGATGTTAAACTGGAACACCTGTTACTATTTTATTCATTCCTTGATCATTGAGTCTTGCTGGATCTCAGGCATTATGCTAACAGAATATCAGAATATAGGTGTTTTTCCAGGAATATAAAACAGATTACATAGGTTAATAAAGATGTGCAATATAGATACACATTGTATAATTCAGATAATTTGGCTTTAGAATATGAGCCATATACATATGCACTGAGATGCTCATTTCCTTTTGTATTTAAATCATACAAATCACAAAGGGTAATAAATCATCAAATATGATTCAAGAGTGAAGAATTCCTTTAAAGATAATTTGATTTGGATTGGATTGTGTTTGGTTTTTTGGCTTTTTTAAACTGAAATTCCTTTTAGTTTTATTTGACTTTTTCACTGGGATGCCTTCTCCCAATTTCATATTATTTATGTCTACCTCTGTAATGTTTGTAAATGAGTCATTTTCTTTTTTTCAATAGGTCACCACATGTATTCAGGAGATTGCACAGGGGTGATTGTTGTTTGGAATACCTATGTGAAAGTTAACGACGTGCAACATTCAGTGCGCCACTGGAGTGTAAATAAGGTATAAAATCATATTTCATATTTGGGGATTTAATTAAAGAAATTGGTAAAAACATTGAGCCACATGAGCCTAATATAAGACATTAGGACATTCTAATCATTTTTTTCAAAAATACCGGTACTAAGTTTTTCTCAGACCTGGAAAGTCAGTTATTATTGATTAATTATGTCTTTCTGATCATTAATTGACATTATAATGACTTAGTGAAATTCTTCTTCATTTTCGCTAGGCTCTCCTTTAATTTTTTTGAGCCCCAGTTTGCACTAATGACACTACTGTACTATGGTCACTGAAATTTATGCTAAAATAAGATATATGTTAGGTTACATTATCATATATAAATAATAACATTTTCTGCTATTCATATTCTTTTTATTTTGGTCCAGTAATATCATTCTAAAAAAGTGTGTTCAATGTTTTGTTAACCATGCTGTTGTTCAAAATTATGTAATCAAAATTATGTAATTATGAGGGATTCTATCATGTCATGACAGTAATTGTTTCACTTTTTTTTCCTTTTTACCTTTTGACCACCTTCACCCATTTGAAATTTGCTAAATGGGCGGACACAAATGAATAACCTCTTTCATTTTGGAGTAAAGTGCTTTTAAGGTGGCTTATATATTAAGCAATTATATACAAAATCAATCATTAAACCTGAGTTTGTTTTATATAAAATTGATATATTTTTTTTCTTATATGCTGTACCTTTGTTCTTCAATTTTTATTCTTAATAGATTATGACAAGTGTCCTTGTTTGAAAAGTAAGACACTGAAGTGAAAAATAATTCTCATGAACTTTATTTTTAGCTAAGTCTATTAAACAGTCTATGAGATCTGTTTAAAAATAGTCCATTCTATATTTAGTCATTCTCATCCCTTTATCAGATTAATGCATACTGACTTGAGGGTCATATTGTAGCCTAACACAGTTTGAAAAGAGTCTTCTAATTACTTATACACCTGAGGGATTATCGGCAAGGCCCCAAAGGTGGTACTACTGTTCATTTGAGTCTACAATGCAGAGTTTAATATTGGTGTTAAAAATCATGCATTTCTCTACCTCAATACAGTAATCAAAAGGCAAATTTACCTTCAATATCTGTAGCCTGGGGGTTACTTCAGACAGTTATAACTAAAATGTTAGGAAATGAGCTGGAATGGCTTTTTAGTACATAACACCCGTAGAACAAGCTTTTCCAACCTGCACCTGTGGGTCACATGCAGCCCGGGACACCTTTGATGGTGGCCCAACACAAATGTGTAAACTTTCTTAAAACATTATGAGACTTTTTGGAAAATTTTTTTTTTACCTAATAAGCTATCATTAATGTATTTTATGTGTGGCCCAAGACTATTCTTCCACTGTGGCCCAGGGAAGACAAAAGATTGGACATCCCTGCCCTAGAACAGACAGGAGACAGTTCTCTTACTGTTTCTCTTCAACCAGCAATGTGAGAAATGCTACGTTATACTCATCTGTACCTTAAGATGAAATGTTCTTGTGCTATTGTTGCACACACTCCACAATACAGGACCTGGGCTTCAAAATTAGGGCTTTTCTAGTTTGAGCATGAATATGATAAAAAAAAAATATATGGAAGAAATTGTTAACAGATACAACAAACACTAAGTCTACCAGTACCTTTCTCAAATTTATACCTAACACCTAACTTGTTATGTAGACTTTTTTCTTTGTTTTGAGCATTTGCATCTGTGTCAGTGTTACTGCAGTTGCTCAAACCCCCACAGTGCATCCCAACCCTCAAATGGTTGTTGATCAGCTCAGTGAAATCCCCATCTGTGGTGTCAGTGTTTTGACTTTTTCTGTTAACTTAAAAAGTAGTTGACAGCAGGTCTTAGAGTGAAACAGCTTCAGCAAGAGCTTAGCTGCTGATATTGGGACCATAGCAGTGTGTACCCTGCCTTTGCTGGTGCCAGCCCCCCTTAGGAGAAGATATACTCTCAGAAAAGGGAGCAAAAAAATAAAAAGGAGTCTGTAAGGAAGAAGAAGGAAAATTCATAATTCTGCCTGCAGGTTAAAACATACATCTTTTGACTCTGTGGGCTTCAGTCTAAGCAGTTTTACATTTGTAATTTTTTTCTTTTGCCTGCTAATACAAACAAGAAGGACCTTTGGTAATTATTCTGATTGATACAAGTCTTATTCAAGCAGATTCTCCCTCAATGTTTATGTCTTTCTTGACATCATTAATCAGGCATCTTCTATTGCTGCTTTAAATAACTATTAAAAAGAAAACCCACCCAAAATTACAATCTAAATTAAACGACTTCAGAATTATCTGCTGATCATACACATTTTTCTGGACAAGTGAAAGTAAGTGTATGAAGAAATAATCTGAGACTGAAAGAGAACTTGAAAGTTAATTCTCTACTTTTGAATTTATAAAAAATGGAATCTTATATGATGATAAACAGAAAATATAATGTTAGAGGATGTCTTTGCAGGAAATGCGTCTTGTTTGGGAACAAGAACACCATACATAACAACGAAAAAATGCTTATGATCAATTTATTTTTAATCCTAATCTGAAATTACTGGGAATTCTTTAAAATAATGTTAAAGCATTTTCTATGGAACAATTGAAAATTATATCTTAAAATTAATTTTGTTCACTTGTACTCTAAAAAGGGCTTAACATTAAACAAACTTTACAGTGATAATATATTATAATTTTTTAAAATCATTTTAGGAAATTAAAGAGAGTGAGTTTAAAGGGATTCCAGTAAATTATTTGGAAGTTCACCCCAATGGAAAACGTTTGTTAATCCATACCAAAGACAGTACTCTGAGAATTATGGATCTCCGAATGTAAGTATACTTCACTATTGACAGGTTAAACACTCATGGAATAAGTAATGAACTAATTAATTATAAAATGCAGCTGTGGTTTTCAGCTGGATAATTTTGTGATCTATAGTAGTTTATTCTGTAGTTCTCTTTCTAGAACTAATCATTAAGCTCTTAAATATTTATGTAGAATAGTTGAAGACACTGGTGTGGGAGAATGATAAGCAGAATTAGCTAATCAAGAATTTATAATCCAATTGTACTGCCTCCAAAGCAACACAAAAATTATTTAATTGGGCTAAATTGTGTGATCTTCTGGAACTGGAACCTGCTTGTTCCTCTTTTCTATACATAGTGCCCAAGCTATGCCTGGCAGAGAGCTAGTACTCAGTATGTATTTTTAATGAATATAAATTTATGATAAAATTGTAAATTTAAAATTATATATTTCATGGCAACAAAGGTGATAGCTATAATATAGTCTTTTGTTAAAGGCTCCAAGGAGAGGCTGGCCTTTGAGCTCAGTCCTGAAGGATGGATAGAATTTAGATAAGATAGAAGTGTTTTAGTAGGGTGGAAAACATGAAAAGCCTGGAATAAAGTTCAGAGGTGGGATAAGTTGTGTTCTAAGGCAGAGTGAAATAGTCTGTATGAGCATAGGTTTCTTGGAAAGGATTGCTAAGAGAGAATTTTTTAGAAATAAAGATTAGAGCCAGATTTTTAGAAGACCAGGCCCATGCCTTAGGAGTTTGGTAATTCTCTTTTTAAGCAGAATAGAACTCAGCGTGAGATTAAGCTTGGTCTTTTCCACTCTCACTAGCTGAGTAACCTCTCTGTACCTCTTTTTTCTCATCACTTAACTCGGAGAAATCATATACCATATTCATAAGGGCTTTTTTGGGAATAAACTAGCTTATACATGTAAATTATTTATTTGATCCTGTAACCTCAGGCCTCTGAATTTATACTAAGAAAATAATTATAAAAGTGCAAAAAATCAGACAACAGTATGAGTGTAGTTGGTTACCAGAAGGCAAGAGGGCAAGAGGGAGAAAGATGAAGTCAAAGGGGGTCAAATATACGGTGGCAGAGGGAGACTAGACTTGGAGTGGTGAGCAAACAATGCACACAGATGATGTTTTGTTTTCTAGAAGTGAACCCTTGTAACTTATACAATGTTATTAACCAATATCACTCCAATACATTTAAGTAAATAAATTAATAAATTAATAAATACAGTGCAAAAATATATGTCTACACAATTGTTCATAGGAATCATATTCCTTCTAGTGGAAAGGTAGAAATGTTCTAAATGGGTTGTCCAACAATAGGAAATTTCTTAAGATGCATTAGACAATGATATATACCCATTAAAATGATAATATATAATGTGTATAATCTGACATGGAGTATCATTATTTGTGATTTACTGTTGACTGAAAAATGCACATAACAGAACAGTGTACATCATGTCCTCTCTGTAAATCATGGGTGATAATTGTACCTAAATGGCACTTAGTAAGCATTAGAAGTGTTAAAAGATATTTTTCATAAGTGAAGAAGCCTGAAAGGTTATATATTATATTTAATAGATGATTTAATAGTATGATCTATCTAATATAATTTATCTACAAAGATCAGGTATTCAGTGTATGATTTTAAACATTCATCACATGGGAAAAAATAAAAGAATAAAAAAATTATGTCCCTTTTTAGTAAACTACTAAAGTAGCCTCTCTTCATAGCTAGAAATAATCTCTCGTATTCAAATCTGCAAAGTACTCTTTCTTTTCTTCTCTTATGGCACTTTCCACATCCAGTCTCTATTTTACTCTGATGCATGTCTTCTCTCTCCTGCTAAATCATAAGCTTCCTGAGCTCTGGCACTATCTCATCTTTATTCTGCATCCATCATACAATGTCTCCCACATAACAGATTCTCAAAAATTATTTGTTAAATGTAATTGGAGTATTTAAAAGTTTTTTTGCCACCATCGCTCAAGACTGTAAGAGAGATGACATTTGTAAATTATTTTTTGTTTATAGATTAGCAGCAAGGAAATTTGTAGGAGCAGCAAATTATCGGGAGAAAATTCATAGTACTTTGACACCATGTGGCACGTACCTCTTTGCTGGAAGTGAGGATGGTATAGTATATGTTTGGAAACCAGAAACAGGTAAATATTTCATTGCTATTCAAAATCATTTTTTTGTTGTTACTGTTTTAAAGAAGTACGTATAACATTTTATGGAATAATTTTCAAGAAAATTCTGATTCCAGGTTCCCAATGATGTTTTTCAATATTGGAAAGCTGATAATGGAAATCATCTGTAGTCTAAATTTATATTAAATTCTTTTCCTTCTTGTTTTGATATCTTCATGAATTTAGAAGTTCACATTATAATTTAAGGCATATTCTTCCCTTGCCTATAATGAGATATTGCGGATCTTAGAAAAGTATTTAATGAGGGCTGTAATACAAAATACAAAATGTTATAAACTGAATTTGAAATATAACCACATATATAAATGGTGAAATATTTACAGTATATTTTTAGCAGAAGCATTCTCATCAAAGTTTTTGATGTCTGCAACTTAACAACAGTTTACCTAAATTACTATAATTCAGGTTTGGTTTTTTTTTCGCAATAAAATAAACTGTTACATTAAGGAGTTCATTTGTGCTTTGCCTTTGCTTTTCAACAGAAAAGCTGAAACTACATAAATAAGCAATAAATGGAGAGAATTTTATAAAATTCGCTTTAAAATTTCATTAATAGACAATATTTAATTATAACTTGTTTATTCTCTTGATCTTTCCTTTAGGCATTTTTGACTAGTCAATTTATTTAGGTTTTTTCTTATTGTGTTTTGATACTTTAGCATCAGTTCAGAAATCTTGTCTCTTTACTCCTTCAATAAATGGACCTATATTCTTTTTTGCTTTTTGAGTTCTGCCTTTCATAGGTTCCTTAGACCTCTGCTTTAGGCCTATTTAAGCCATTAGTAATCATCTGTATCTTTAAATGGCTGATGGTACCTCAGACAGCCTCTGGAAGACAATAGAAAAACTAATTTCTCACCAGACCTTCCCCAACCAGAGAGTTTGTTCAGTTCTGGAGTCCTGTAGTTCCTCCTTTCGTTCTCTCTGGAGTTCTTTGTTAGTTGGCATTTGCTCAGCTGTGTTAGATCTCACAGTCAGGCACTTCTCTCCTTACAAGCTCTTTGTCTTTTGTGCCTTGAAAATCTCATTGAAGAGGTTGGACTGAGAAGTAGAAAGAGAAGGGCAAACAGAATGAAAAATAATGATAGGTATTTAATACAGTGGTACTCAAATGTAAGTATTTGAGATTTTCATGTAAATAACATGAGCTTCATCATTACTTAGAATAAATATTTTTGATGTTTCAACATAATCTAATGAGAAATAACTGAGTACAAATTATTAAATGTCTTTTCTTATTTAGGAGAACAAGTAGCAATATATTCTGACCTGCCTTTTAAGTCATCTGTTCGAGACATTTCTTATCACCCATATGAAAATATGGTTGCATTTTGTGCATTTGGGCAGAATGAGCCAATTCTTCTGTATATTTATGATTTCCAGGGTAAGTTCACAGCTCAATGATAAAGAATATTTAGAATAAGCTTTAAATTTAGGCTGAACCAGGTATCGTGAGCTCTGTGAAAACTGTCATCCTTTGCATTAACAAAGCTCTCTTGAATATATTGTAAGAGCCAAACAGATTAAATAGATGATGATCATGATTATTAGCAGTATTATTAAGATTTCATTTTTCCATAAGCTCTATTCTGGAGTTTAATTATCAGCAGAAGTACACATAATAGTTATAACCTTATATTGGAATCACAGAAAGGTTGTCATCACTTGCTTTGTAAATTAATTTAAGTAAGTAAAATGTACCTTAATAATTCTTAGGATTATTTGGATTTATGCTGCTTTTTCATATTTTTCTTAATTGCTGTCCTAAAATTAGGATTTTATTGTTCTGCATTTTGCTGATGATGCTGCTATTCTCAAAATTGCAATTCATTTTTTTTATATATTAAAAACTATTAGTCTCTGATTTGTTTAGGATGTCATGTATCATCAGTCACAGTTTTGGCTAAGCTAAGATAGTTTACATACAATGTCATAAATGCATAAATATAGAATTACGTATTTAGGTAACATAATATGGAACTATTTAGACAAAGTGTATTAAATTAATGAAATGTGAATGGTTAAGTTTGTTGTGTTAGTACAGATTGAATTGATTAATGGTTGTAGTAAGTGCTAAGTTATTAGACAATTGAGTCAAGTTCCAAACCTGAGGTTCTTGATCATAGTATAGATTTTAGTATGTCTTTTCAGGCAAACTATATTAGAAAATAGTGTGTAAAATTGAGACTTACATTATTTTAGAGAACAGAAAGGAAATAATGAATTTTTCTAATATATATTCATGTTTATAGAACACGATTACTAAAGGTAAAGTTTTTAAACAACACAATACCATTTACTATTACAAATGTTAGCAAAAATAAAGACTGCCTGATTATAGGAAAAAACAAGTGAGTTTCTCAGATCATCCAATGGCCAAATCTGGTGTCTAGTTAATATATCATGAAAGAGGTCTGTTTTTGTACCCCTTCGAATCTTCAATTAAAGGAGAAGAATTATACCTAAGGACTTTATAATTAGAACTGTTATACAGGAAATAAGTAGCACAGTTATTTCGTCAGACTAAAGAGGTTTCACAACAGTCTTCATTCAATTTCTAATTTGCTTTTTAGGCTTTTGAAATTTTCACTACACATGCAAGTTAAAGTTCCACTCTTATCTTTTTTCTTCAGTTACTTTTTGTCATAGAGGGATTTCATCATTAGAATAGCCCAGGCAGGTTTGCCTATATGGTTTTTAAACAATACATTTTTGGAAAAAGTAGTGAGTTCAGGATTCCAAAAACATAAATTTTAGGCTCTGTGCTATTTCTTTAGTGACCTTGCACAAGGCTCTTGCCTTCCTAAAGCTTTGTCTTATCTAGTAAATAGGACTACTGCTACTAATACCTGCACTCCCTGGGAGTTATTTGTGAAGATACTATGAAGTCTACAAGTATAAGTAGAAAGAGCAGTGATTCAAGATTCCTAAACATGGGTTTTAGACTCAGTTCCGTTTTAGTGACCTTCCACAAGCCTCTTGCCTTCCTAAAGCTTCATTTTCTTATCTAATAAATGGCACTGCTGTTACTACTACTAATATCTGTGCTACCTAAGAGTTATTTGTGAAGATACTATAAAATGGGGACTATGAAAGTACTTTGTAAATAAATAAGCACTAGATTAAAACAAACAAAAGTAAAATGGGTTGTGGTCATGCTCATCTAACCAGTACATACTTGACTTTATGGGAATTTATGTGTTAGTGTGCTTTCTTAACATGGAAAAGGATGTTTCTGAAGTGTTTTAGAATTAATTGTTCAAATAATACACATGAAATTAAAATTAATTTGTACAATATATTTTGATATATGAACACACCTTTACAAACAAATGAAAACTTAAAATGTTTCAACACATTTTCCCAACCCTTTGCTGCTTATTTTTAAAAAGAGGAAGTTTAGGAAGGAGTTATGTAATCTCAAGCAATCCAGGATTTAGCACAGTTCTTCTGAATGGTATATTAGTATATCCATGAGAAAATGAAAAGTTGTTTCAAATTCAAATATTTTATTTATTAAATATAGGCCAGAGCATCAAGTCAAATAGTCTTTAAATTTTTTATTGAAAATTATATTAATTATTGACCTCTTATAATCTTATAGTTTGTTGTTTTAATATAGGAAATTTTTGCCAGATTTTCTTGTCTGAAAATAAAGTTTACATATAGCTTTACATAAATGTTTTAGTGGTATAAAATTTGAAAGATGTAGAATAGATACATGACATTTAAATAGCATTTATTGGAGCAGCTGATATGTTTAGGTTATTTTAAAGGGAAATGGTGTAAGCTTATTTTTTTATAAGTTAAATAAGCTGTGAATGAGACCACAGTGGTAGTTAAATACATCATCCATCTTTCAGTTCTAGTAAAATCTGTGAAGAGTCAACAAGCATCTTTCCCTGTTAAGCATATGTTCAGGTTGTGGTCTTTTGAGCCTTTCATTCTACTGACTTTTTGCTTTTTTTGGTAAGAAATATGATTTTTACTTTCAGAATGCATTTTATTTGCCTAGCATTCAAAGGGTTAATCATCTAGTGATACAAAATTTAGTCATAGAGTACCACAAATAATGTACTTTAAGGATTCCCCATAATAACAGAATGTTGGTCAGAGAAATGGCTTCTACTGAATTAAATTTATGAAGCTAGACTTTAGCAGTAATGCTCTGTTGTTAATCAATAGTTATCTACCTCAGTCTGTAGGATGCTGCTCTATATTTAATCATAATCAAAGCTAATACTTACAAAGCACTGTCTATATTCTTAGTATGTTACACATTTAACGGTAATTTGTCACGTTACTCTTATGAGACAGATTCGATAATTACCCCACTTCACAGGATCCAGGACCTGGATCCATACAGCTTGGACTTGGAATCTTGATCTTATTTTCTACACTAAACTGCCTTTTTAGCAGATTTCTTGTAATATTAGCTTTTGATTACTTAATAAGCAAACCTTTTTTTCCTACAATACCATTTACTCTAGACCTTTCTGTAGAGTATATGATTTCTTTGTATCATATAATCTGTACTTTGTAGGAAGCAGAGATAGAGTCTTATTTATCTAGTATCTAGCCTGAATACTGAAACATGATGAGCATACATGTAGTATTTTAAGTAGGATTGATCAAGTCTTAATTTGGGAAGGTCTCAGCATTATTTTCCGATTTCAGGTAATGAGCCTAATTTTTCACTAGGTGGCAATATCTCCTCTGACTCAGTTCAGTCAGTGTCTTAGGCAAGACATCTTTGTTCAGAACCTACCTATAATGTGCCAGGTGAAACAGGGAAGGCTAAGAAACCCAGAAATCAACACTCAGATTATTATGTTCTTTTCCAAACCTTTGTGTTTCCTAGGTAGTTGATTAATCTTCTGGGAGAACTTTAGTTAAACTGGAAAAGCCATCTTTACCAATGACAAATAGTTTTATTTATATATCTCATATTCATCAATGACCACCTTCCTATTGTCAATAGTTTTATTTTTCACACTATGACATGCTTTTCCAGAGTTCAGGGCAATGTATACCTTTAGGTTCCTATGAACATTTTGTATATAACTTACTCTTTGACCAAAAGTCTATGGTGTTTATATATGCCCTATGTCTAACACAGTACTGGCATATTACAGATTTATAATAAGTATTTGGAATATGAATTACAAATCCTATAAAATAGCATTATTCTTTAACTTTATAAAAAATATAGAATGAAAGTCATGATCAGTTGACAGATTTGGGGCTAATAGTAATAAGTGGTAGTAGCAACTAACATTTGTCAAGCATTTATTGTATGTCCTTACTTTATGAGCATTTTACATATATTATCTCATGTGGCCTAAGGCCACACAGTTTGGTAAGTGGTCATGCTACCATTTGATTGCAGGCTTTCTGACTCCAGAGCCTATTCTCTTAAACCAGTAAACTTTTTGCTACAGCTACTTATATAGTCTTTGCATTTCTTGCATCATGAAGTAAGTTAAGAATGTTGCTAAATATTCTGTAAAGAAATGTATGGTTTATTTTCAATTTTAATGTTTAGGAGAACTCCTTAAGATAAGGTGACCAGATTTTAACATGGGTATAGCGGGACACCATTGACCAGGGGGAGGGGGTTCTTGATTAAAAATTTGGTCTATCTCCCACCGTTCCCTAGCTTGTGCATTCTTTCCAAAAATTGGGACTTTTTAAAAATGCCGCGGGACAAATTGTTAAAAATCAGGACTCTCCCGCCAAAATCGGGACATCTGGTCACCTTACCTTAAGATTAAAAGAAACTTGGCTTGTCTAGCATTATTATTACATATTACATAGCTACATATTTGCAGAATAATTATAATGTATTAAACTATTATATTCTCATAGTCTAAAATATGAATTTTCTTTATTATGTAGAATTAAATCTTAATGTAACTATTTTTACAATAATTTTGCAATCAGATACGTAGTTGATATAAATTTGATATTCATAGTTTTATGTATAATTTAATGATATTCTTGAAGCACTAATGATAATCAGAAAGCAGACTCAAGACATTATAATCCTCATACTTGTATAAGATTATGCAGTAATAAATATAACTGATTGGAGGTCACAATTTTTAATATCTATTATTAGCCTAGTAGGAGAAATTAAGAAATAAAATGCCACATTCTAAGACATGCTGTAACTACCTATTTTTTGGTCATATCCTGTAGCATTTATTTTAATATTCTTTACTAATGGACAGTTTGATTTGAAAGCGTATGTTATTCAAAGAGTCAAGACATAGGAAACTTTAGTTAACTTAATAGCTTTGAGCATAAACCAGAGCCATGAATTCTTCATCCAGGCATTCTTTATGCCTACATTGATGCTCTTTAAAGTGCACCAAGGAAGAAGAATGGTATGATGCAAAATAGGCAACAGTATGGTGGGGAAGGCTGGGATAGGAGTTTGAGCATTGAGGTTCTACAAAATGCCATCTCTTACTGTTTGAACCTGATAAAATAACTCAGTGTTTCTGCATCTGTTTTTTCACATGTAAAATTTAATACCTGTTCTGCTTTATCTCAGTGTTTTCTCAAAGGATAAAATGAAATTATGAAGAAGACATGAAGCTTAGATATATTTAAGTTTGTGAACCAGGCTACAGTCAAGAAATCTTTTCTATCTACAGCAATATACATCACACACTTTCAGTTGAATAGCATGATTTGCGATAATTGGTTGATTATGAAAATCAACCAAAGGGCAATAGCATGTCCCTCAGGGTATTTGGAAATAATTTACTATATTTTGGTGTTCAGCTAATGGACTTGCCAAGTAATGGCAGTTGCTCTTCTATTTGATTGGCTATGAGACATGAATCTGTTGCACTTTTTTGTATAGCTTTTTAAACCATTTTTTTAGTGATATTTACTATTTCTACTTGATATATATAATATGTCAAGGAGATACAAGATTACTAACAGGCCTTGAAATATACCCAGGCTACTAGAATTGAAGTATTAGTAGAATCTTGGGTTCATCCACATAGTGTTTTAATTAAATTAGCTGAAGCAGGAACAAGTCATGCCCAGTGAAATACAATAAAAATTATTATCAGTCCTTGAACATTATTGTCTGAGTCCATTTGGACTGCTATAACAAAAGATCAGAGACTGGATGGGTTATAAACAACAGAGTTTTATTTCTCAGTTCTGAAGGCTGGAAAGTCCAGGATCAAGGCACCACCGGACTCTGTCCAAAGAGAGTCTGCTTTCTGGTTCAGGGATAGCATCTTCTAGCTTAACTGTACATGGAAGAAGGGGCAAGGGAGCTCTCTGGGGCCTCTTTTATAAGGGTACTAATCCAAGTCATGAGGACTCTGCTCTTGTCATCTAATCACCTCCCAAAGGACCCACCTCCTAATTACCATCATCACCTTGGGGGTTAGGATTTCTACATAGGAATTTTATGGGGATACAAACATCCAGACTGCAATAATTCTTTACACATAGCAAATGTTAAAGGAAAAGAAGAAGATGCTGCATAACTGCCAAATGCTGGGAAACTAGAGAAATAGACCTACCAGCTTATATTAAGCATATTATATTGGAAGTAAGGTAATTTATAAGTAAAGAAAGTAGGTATCCAGTAAAATAACTATACACGGTAGCAGGGCTATATAAAAGAACAGGTTTGAACAAAGAAATATTGAACTAAAATCTTAATGTTAATCTAGTATAAGAGGAAGAATATGTTGTGTTTTTAGTTTATTATAAAGTCAGTAACAACTATACATAGATATTAATAAACCATATATTCAATCCAAATGCAAAGGGCACTGGATTAAAATATCTGATTTCCTCCTGTCTTCCTCATATAAAGATAAAAATCTCCTGAGAAAACCATGTTGTTGTTTTTATAATTGCTTAAGGCCAAAAGATACACAAAAGCACTGAATTTATATAAGTCAAAAGGTTGCGATTTAAAAAAACAGAAGACAAAAAGATAATTTCTCTCTATAAATGTGAAAAGATAAAAAAAAAATAAATAAATAAAAAAACAGAAGAGTTTTTTTTTTTTGTTTTTTTTTTTTTTTTATCTTTTCACATTTATAGAGAGAAATTATCTTTTTGTCTTCAGTGCATAGTTATTTCTATTTTACTTTTTGACAGATAGAGAGAGAGACAGAGACAGAGACAGTTAGAGAACCAAACTGTGGGAACTCCCCAGTTCAACATGTGGGTCCTGCCTGGGCCAGAGCCGGGATTCGATCCTCGGTCCTCATGGCCTCAAAGCGAGCGCTCAACCCGCTGAGCCATCCCGGCTTTCCCCCAGAAGAGTTTTTTTAATTGTATAAAATACAAAGTTCCAAATTATAGCTGGTTGGAGGTAATTTTGGAAGTATTTCGATGGATATAACATTCCTTTAAGCAAGTGTAGTTGCCGCCTCTGTTCT
>PVKE010040242.1:0-14673 GCA_004027555.1 Craseonycteris thonglongyai
CTGTTTTGCAGTAGAAATAAACAATTGCTCTGTAGACATGATATCTCTGCTTAGTCCTGAGAAAAATAGTCTCTGTTTTATAAGAAGTTAATTTTTACTTTGTAGCCATGTAGCTGTCCACGTAATCATTTACTATATAAGATGCTGTAAAAATAAACTCGGGGCTGGAGTATGATCGCATGCTGACAGTCCTCCCAATCCCATTTTCTGTGTTTGATTTCTTTGTCTCTCTAAGTCTCTTTTTAATCCTCACACCTGGCTCTGGTACTGTTCGACTTTGATGGCAGGCTCCATCATAAGTGGCGCCCGAACAGGGACCAGAGACGACAGGATTATGTGAAGGACTCCTATGGAAAAAGACATACATCGAGAGTGGTGAGTGTAGGGGATTTAATTTAATATAGTTGGGAGTAATAAATTATGGGACAATCACTAAGCAATCAACAGAGAAGCTTATATGTACAATTGGTAAAAAAAGATGTTAAAAAATAGAGGGACAAAAGTAAGTGAAAAATTGAGAAATTTTTAAAACTTCTAGAGGAAGTCTGTCCTTGGTTTCCGGAGGATGGATCTTTAAATTTACAGACTTGGGTAAAAGTAGGTGAACAGCTCAGAGATTACTATACGGCCTATGGAGCAGAAAAGGTGCCAGTAGAAAACTTTTCTCTTTGGAATTTATTTCGGGATATGCTAGATCCGTCCCACAAACTTAAAAGACTTATGTAACATCTGTCCGAGGAGATGCAGAAAAATCCTTCTGCGCCCCCTCTTACAGATGAAAGAGAAACTATAATTTGGCCAGCACCTCCGCATTTAGCAGATGGCAAACTTACTGATTGGAAATTTTCCCCTCCCTTGAGCTAGTTCTTCTTTTAGTTAAAGTTTTCCAACAAAGCAGGGCTCGAACTTTTAAAATTATCCTGCCAGCCTGCTGGCATAATCTGTGTTCTCCCTGATCTCAATGTGCAGCTTGGGTTTCCTCGGTACCAGGAAGCCCAACTACGCTGGCCCTTGCCACCGGTATGGAGCTGAGAGGGATCGCAGAAAGACGAAGAGACCCAAAAATGGTAGGCGCGCCCCACTGCTTTTAGCGGCCCCTAAAATTGGTGTCTTTCTGGGACAACTGCAGCCCAGCTCCGATCTCATCCAGACTACAAACGAGATCATAGGGACACCAGAGCCCCAGGTGATCCTTGGGGTTAAACAAAAGCCTGTTGACTTCCTTCTGGGCACAAAAACTTCATTCTCTGTCCTGCTTTCTAATCCTGGGTTCCCTTCTAATTGTGTAACTATACAGGGGGTCGCAGGTGAATCTATCACCAAATTCTTCTCTCAGCCCCTTGGCTTTGCATTAAAAAAAACAAACCACTTGATGCTAAAAAAATGGGATGGGAAATGCCAAGGCCAGGCTCCTCCCCGCCCTCCTTCCCCGCTTTTGTTTCAGCTTCTCTGAAACTGCAGGAAAATCTCTTCTTTGCAATTGTTGAAACTTCTGTTTATGTATATGACCTAATATCTATATACGCTTATATATAAAATAGTATCTTTGCCCCTGAAAAATGTCAGATATAATGTTTAATTAGTTTTAAAAAATCAATGGCTTAAATAAATATTTAAGCTCTTTTCAGGATCATACGGTCTACAAAGATGTTTACAAAGACTAGTTTGAGTTTTTAAAGTCCTTTCTGTTTTCACCGATGTTTAAAAAATAAAAAATGTTATAAACATCTTCCAAAATGTTATATATGAGCGATTAGCTACAAAACTTATGCTTCTAAAAGTTACAAAATGTGTTTATAAATTTACCAATAAAAATGCTAACTTTTGCTGTTCAGTTAGTAAAAACTAAGATTCAGAGGGTTATAAATGCTGATTGACAAGGAGATTTTACATGTAATTTGTATGTTTTGAGAAAAAAATAAGGGATAAAAATGCATTTAAAAAAATTTTTAATAAGTTTGTCAGGACGGTTATTTTTTTTTTTTTATTATTGGTTTTTTTTTTAAATATATTTTTTTTATTTATTTATTTTTGACAGAGGGGGGAGAGAGAGAGAGAGAGAGAGAGAGAGAGAAATATACAGAGACAGAGAGAGAACTGAACTGGGAGAGCTCCCAGTTCAGCATATGGTTCCGCACGGGCCGGGGCCGGGATTCGATCCCTGGTCCCAGGTGCTGCAAAGTGAGTGCCTAACCCACTGAGCCATCCCGGCTTCCCCAGGATGGTTATTTCTAAATGAGTAAAAGGAGACAAGCTCAGAAAAAAAAAACAAAACCTAAAATGTTGTGGAAGGTTTATGAAAAAAAAATTTTTATGTATGGTTAGGTTGGACAAAATTGAAATGCTAGATAGGCAAATGTTTTGGACTGCTGGTCTGCTATTGAAATTAAAAAAATTTTATGCCTAAAAAAAACGGTTTATACCTTATCAAAATTATTTTCTATGTTTTATATTAGGCTTGATGTTTTTCCTCACCTAGAGTATTACAATTATTCTAACTTATTGTTAGTTACATTCCTAATACAAAGTTTCAAATCTTAAGGAAGGCCAGGAAATTTATTTCAATGTCTTTAGTAACTAAAAGCAATACAACTATAAAAGGACTCCTGGTGGCTCCGGAAGTAATTAATAATGACTATACCGGATAAATAAAAATT
Source organism: Craseonycteris thonglongyai (assembly GCA_004027555.1). Taxonomy (NCBI): domain Eukaryota; kingdom Metazoa; phylum Chordata; class Mammalia; order Chiroptera; family Craseonycteridae; genus Craseonycteris; species Craseonycteris thonglongyai. Next base: position 2,658 of record PVKE010040242.1, read on the forward strand.
ATGGTGCATTGTCCAAAAAATATCAGTACTATAAAAACAGGCTATTGAGCAACAACAAATTTTATATGTGAATTATGGACAGCCTTGGGCTGCATATATCTTAGCAACTGCACATACTCCTACTGGAGTGTTGTGGCGGGGGGGGGGGGGCTTGGAATGGATTCATCTCCCAGTCTCTCCTGTTAGAGTAATTATTCCATATCATGACAATGTTGCTAAATTGGTTCATATATGCTGAGCAAGAGCTATTGAACTATTTGGCAGTGAGCCTCCTTTAATTGTTATTCCTTATACTAAACAACAACAAGATTGGCTTTTTCAACATTCAGATATTGGGCTATTGCTTTTGCAAATTTTCTCAGCCAGACAGACAACCATTACCCTTAGCATAAATTGTTCCAGTTTGCTTCTGAACATGCTTTTATTTTTCCTAAAATAGTTCGAAAACACCCATTAGAAAATGCTGATTTCATATTTACAGATGGATCTTCCAATGGCAGAGCTGCATACATTATTAATGGAATATCTCATTCTTTTCGAACTCAATTTACTTCTGCTCAGCAAGTGAAATTAGCAGCTGTTTTGGCTGTTTTTTGATGTCACATCTACATGTCCTTTTAACCTTTACTCTGACAGTCACTATGTGATGCATGCTTTGTCATGTTTGGAAACTGCTATTTTTAGTAAAAGTTCATCTTCCATAGTGTTACAACTATTTGTACAAATTCAACAAAAAATTCAATGTCATAAACATGTTTGCTTTATAGGACATTTAAGGGCACATTCTCAACTTCCAGGGGGACTTGCCGAAAGAAATGCTAAAGCTGATGAGTTAACTCACTCTCCCCTTGTATGTCTATCTTCATTGGATATGGCTCAGGCTTCTCATGCTTTACATCATCAAAATGCAACAGATTTAAAAAAAACAGTTCTCTATTACCCGAGAAGCCGCTAGACAAATTGTTAAAAACCGTCATACTTGTCCTCAGTTCTTATCTGTGCCACATTATGGCGTAAATCCCCGAGGACTTTTACCAGGTGCCCTATGGCAAATGGATGCAACTCATATTCAAAGCTTTGGAAAACTTCAATATGTACACATGTTTGTATAGACACTTATTCTGAATTATTGGTGGCTACAGCTCATACTGGAGAAGCCACCAAAGACTGTATCGCTCATTGTTTAACTTGTTTTAGTATCATGGGCTGCACAAAGATTCTCAAAACTGATAATGGAAGTGGCTATACTAGCCAATCATTTCAACGATTTTGCTGCACATTTAATATTAGTCATAAAACTAAAATTCCTTATAACCCTCAAGGACAGGGTGTTGTAGAACATGCTCATGGCTCTTTAAAAACTCAAATTTATAAAATTCAAAAGGTGGAACAGTATCCCCTGCATCCACACAGTTTTAAATCATGCTTTATTTATTTTAAATTTTTTAAATTTGGATGTGCATGGCTGTTCCACAGCAGATAGCTTATGGGGAGCGAAAACAAAACATGGTTTTGCAGAAGTAAAGTGGAAAGACCCTCTCACTGGTCAATGGTCTGGACCAGATCCAGTATTAATCTGGGGACGAGGGCATGTTTGTGTTTTTCCTAGACACGAGAGGGTCCACGCTGGCTGCCAGAGCGACTTGTTAGAGCTGTCTGAGGAGCAGAGCAGAAAACAACAGTCGTTTCTTCCCTACAAGAGGTTGAGAATGCAGTGGACGGTGCGAGCCGAGATGACGGAGCAGACTAAAGGACACGAGCTGTCCCAGAGGAGCCCTACTCCGACTTGGGGACAACCGAAGCGGCTTTCCCTAGAAGTGGCAGATATGTTGGGGCAATGGCAAGCACCTCTTACACTGGACTTTAAATTTCTAACCATGTTAGCAATTCTCTCTTGTCAGATTTCATGTGCTAATACTGCCATTTACTGGGCATATGTGCCTGATCCTCCTGTTTTAAGACCAGTTTTGTGGGATGATCCGAAAGTGCCTGTATTTGTTAATAATACTAAAGTTTTAGGGTTTCCCTCCTCTGATCACATTTCTTACCAGGAAGCTTTTAATTTTACTTATGAAGGCCAAAGTGTGGCCGCTCCAATTTGCTTTACTCATCAGGAAGAAAAAGAGGTGGTTTGCAATTACAATATGAGAAAAAATATACTAAGAGTGGTGTTAAAACTGAAAAAGAATATAGAAAAAAGTTAGCAAAAGAATGGATGTTATCTATAATGGGACTGCCATACTATGTGTATGCACCCCCTTTTGGGCGAATCCCTAAGGGTTTCTCCTCATGTGAAACTATGACAGAAACCACTTTTTCCTCTTTTCCTCCTTGGAAAAGATGCTACTCACAATATGCTGTCTTTCATCCCATACCTCATACTGAGGAAATAATATTAGATTGGTCTAAACTTAAACCTTTTGCTAGAAATAAAATGTTCATTTAAAATCCATAGGAGGTTTCTTAGAAAACTTATGGACCACTCAAAGAGGAGGAATTCAAAGTAAAATTTGGAAATTGGCTGCTTCTACTGGCCCTATACTCTTAACTCATCCAATTGGAACATCTCCACAGTTTTATAATATACAAGCTTGTGTGCCTGCCCCTTATGCCTTGTTAATAGGAGATATCAACATTAATTTAGAAAAAAAATGAAATTTTTAAAATTAATTGTAAGTCTTGTAAATTGTCAAATTGTATTTTTTGCCTGAATTTTCAGATGTTCTTGTACTTCATGAACCATCTTTTATTCTGTTACCAGTTAATATGACAGATCCATGGTATGAAGATGCAGGATTAGAGGTATGGAAAAATGTACAACAGCTGCTTATTAGACCAAAAAGATTTGTTGGACTTTTGATTGCAGGTATAGCTGCCTTAATTACTGTAATAGCTTCAGCTGCTACAGCTGCGGTTGCGCTCAGTCAGTCCATTCAAACTGCTCAATATGTTAATCAATTGTCAAAAAATGTTACAGAAGCTTTAGGAACTCAAAAAAGAATTAATAAAAAATTAAAAGCTAAACTAAATGCTTTAGAAGAAACTGTTTTGTTAATTGGAGATCAGTTACAGAGTCTTAAGCTTAGATCACAGCTGAGATGCCATGCTCAATATTCTTGGATATGTGTTACTGCTAAGCAGTATAATGAGTCAATGCATTCTTGGGATAAGGTAAAAGGCCACCTGATGGGTACTTGGAGCCATCAGAATTTATCTTTGGATTTGATTGCATTACATAAAAAAAATCAATCCCTTCAGGATACAGGAGAATTGCATTTTGATGCAGCCTAGACCGCCTCAGATATAGTTAATCGATTACTTTCTATGCTGCCACATCTGCCTAATATACAACACTTGTTGTATTCTGTCATTGTTATAGGAGCCTTGGTCATGATATTGCTTTGCTGTTTTCCAGTCTGTGTTCGAGTCAGACTGAGGAGCACCAGTCAAGTCCAGGTGGGGTTACATGAACTCCGTCTCAGAGGCAAACCAGAACCCAGCTCTTCTTTTAATAAATGGAAAAGGGGTAACTGTCAGGAGCGATGTCACCCTGTGTGATATTGTGACAGTTAATGGCAAGACTACTTGTCCTGAGAGACTCTCGATGCAGCCCCTTAGGATGGCTTGTTAGTCAATGACAGGTAAGATTCCTCAAGGAGGAACAACCTAAGACAGGCACAGTCACATAGGGGACATCGGTATAATATTGGGAAAATAAGAAACGAGACTTTGTCTCTCCTTCCCAGGAGTTTCTCTTCTCTTGACCCTTCCCCCTCAAAGGAATAATAGAGAGTTGCTGGAATGTTTCTACCTGGCTTGAACATGACCAGACTCCCAGCCTTGGGAGATAAGCAACTCCCATGCTTTCAGATGCAGGTGCAGAGCAGTCTGCTCCTTGTTGATCTTTTACTGTACCAGCAAGTTCTTTCCCCAGGAATGCTCTGACCATTTAGTCACCCAATTATTGCTGTTTTGCTGTAGAAATAAACAATTGCTCTGTAGACATGCTATCTCTGCTTAGTCCTGAGAAAAACAGTCTCTGCTTTATAAGAATTTTTACTTTGTAGCCATGTAGCTGTCCACGTAATCATTTACTATATAAGATGCTGTAAAAATAAACTCGGGGCTGGAGTATGATCTCATGCTGACAGTCCACCCAATCCCATTTTCTGTGTTTGGTTTCTTTGTCTCTCTAAGTCTCTTTTTAATCCTCACGCCTGGCTCTGGTACTGTTCGACTTTGACAACAGGCTCTGCCAGGAGGGTATGTGGACTTTTCCCACCATCAACTAAAGCTAAATTGTTGCATTGGAATGACATTTCAACATAGCCAACTCCTCCTCCTAGAAATTCTCATTTTTCTTTTCCTTTTAGTGATTGGTGTTTAAGCTCTGCCTTTCCCTTCCCATATGCAAATCATATGTGGTCCTAGTTGAAGCCAGCATAGAGCAGTTGGTTGTGGGGGTAAAGGGGGGTTAAATAGCAGGAGGTTCATGGCACTGCTATGGTGCATCCACAGCTCTTGAGTGATGTCTGTCACTCAGGTTGGCTAGGCCAGGTGCCAGGGTCTGTCAGAAGTAAACAGGTATGTGCATGCAGAGCATAGATTGCTTAGTTTTGTTTTTGTTTTTGTTTTTAAGGGATGAGGGGTGGTGAGTATGAAGAAGAGTTAAAACTCTTTTCTGGAAATGTTTTATACTTGCAACTAAAATGTTGAATCTTACATACACAGAAAATAATACTGATACTCTACTGAAAGGCATTAATATAATAGTACAGTTAAAAAAAAAAAAAGGACCCAATTTATATTCTGAAGATAAATTTAGAATTACTTCTTCTTTCAACAGAAAATAATTTCTGTTTTTGTTCCACTACTTTACTCTGCCCAAGAAAGCTTGGGCCACTTTACTACAAAACTTTACATTAGAATTTATGACATTTTCATAACAATAAAAGAGTCTTGCTTGGATTACCATAGAATATAAATAATATAATATAGAATATAAATATGTGGATTAGTACATCCGGAAACTATCTAATTGTTACCAATCAATGTGACCCCAATAAATTTAACAATTAAAAAAATAATATAAATAAATAAATAAATAAAATCAAAACCCTAAAAAAAATTTTTTTTAAAGAATATAAATGAACCATCTTATTCTAGTAGAGATATACTAGCAAGTTACTGGAAAGTGGAACATAGAATATTTATATTTACAAATATTATCAATAGGCAGAAGTAAAACAGGGGCAGGGGTGGTTAGTCTCTAGAAATTCTTTTTTTTAATATATATTTAACTTCTCCCACAATGGCAATTACTAAAGGCTTTGCAGTAACATCATCCATAAAAAGTATTCCATCAACACAAAATACCCTTTAACATTTTTACCTCCCCCCTAAAATAATTAAATACAGGCAACATTTGCATAATTACTTTTTCAGTTTTTGTCTAATCTCAGAATTTTCATTTCATTTTAAAGATTCTTGAACTTTTCAATAGATATCAAATTGCAGAAAACTCTGAAGTCAAAATATGGAGGGATCCCATGGTCTCCATCCCCTTTGAATGTTGGTGGCAGCCAAATCTATGGCAACAGAATGGACAATGGGGAACAGCTTCTCCGTTGGTTCCAGGCTGAGAAGTTGAGAAGGCACCCTCAACTCAGGGCTACACCAAAAAGCCCCCAAAGGAGTAGGTCTATCCCACATGCCTCAATTATTCTGGATGGTGAGAAGAAAGCTTTGTGGAATGAAAGATGGCTTTCAGGGATGTCACAAAATGTGCTGTTTCATCAATAAAGAATAGGATTACACATAATGTGATACATAAGTGCTGTAATGTAGATTTGTACATCTGGAAACTATCCAATTGTTACCAATCAATGTCACCCCATTAAATTTAACAATAAAATAAAATAAATACATTATTGAAAAAAAGAAGGGGAAGCCGGGATGGCTCAGTGGGTTGGGCGCTCACTTTGCAGCGCCAGGGACCGGGATCAAGTCCCGGCCCCGGCCCGTGCGTAACCATATGCTGAACTGGGAGCTCCCCCAGTTCAGTTCTCTCTCTGTCTCTGTATCTCTCTCTCTCTCCCTGTCAAAAAATAAAATAAATAAATAAATATTTAGAAAAAAAGAAAAAAAAAGAATAGGATTGATTAATGTGTGGCCAAATCTGAAGGCTTCGGTAGCAAACAAGTTCATGATCCCTGCATTCACATTGGGGCCATAGCCCTGATAATCCTGCAGCGTCTTCATGCCAAGTTCCCTCAGGATCCTGGCAACCAGTGACTCTAGGTGATATGCTATAGCTCAGCACTCACACTCTTCCTGGCTTCCTGATAAAGGGTGTCTTCATCCCAGTGGGTGGGGGTTGAAGATATACAGCTCCATAGCAACCCTGTTGTGTTCCCCAAACCACAGTGTATACATGGCTGTAAGAGCCAGCTGCATGTTGCCCCTTTGGTCCTGGCCAGGAAACAGGCTGTGGCTGTTCTGCACATCTCTTATACGCTCCGCAGATGCTTCTATAGAAAAGGGTAGTAAGTGCTTTCCCACAAGACCTGAGGTAAGCTTGTCCTCCAGAGTCTCGAGGACTGGTCTCTGAGAACTTGGGATTCCCACTCTGAGCTCCCATAAACATTAGGCATTGGTGTATGCTATGAGCTGGTTAATCTGTTCTCAGGCATACACTAAATTTATTACCAAAGAGGCCATGTCGCTGCCACACACAAGACTAGAATGTGCGAAGAAAATGCACAGTGCACAGATCCCCTGAGGGTCGGTGTGAGGAATGACAATGGGGAAGCAAGAAGGGTCATTAGTACACAGGAAGCTGTATGGCTACCTGTTAGAGAAGTGCAATATGCTCAACACAAACACCATGTGGTCCAAACCATGGCCTAAAAACTGGCCCCACTGTATGAGTGTATATGTGTATCTGTCATCAGTGTTGACAACTGCTATGGTGAACAACTCTGTAAAGACCGGCCTGAGCCGCTGAAACCCATTTCTATAAATCTTGTCTCTTGTTTTTAAAATAGCTGTTTTTAATAACTGATACTTTTGTTCAGTTCCTACCCTAATGAAAAATAGTAAAAAATTAGATAAGTTAGAAAAGAAAAATTACTACACTAAAAATGCAAACCACAGATTTAATTTTATAATATTTGTAACACAGTTAAATATTGATAATGATGATCAAGTATTTAACAAATTTTTAATTTATTAATAATAATATTTATTTGTGCTATCTAAAAAGTCTGCAATAATTGTTGTGCAGATCATTAGCCAAGTGAACCATTGTTAGTGAGATCGTTAAGCTTGCTCTGATGCACCTAGTTTCTTGAAATCAGTTTCAAAAGATGCAAGATACAGTCTTAAATCTGGACTTGCATTATGTTTGTTGTAGTACTTATTTTTGACGAGGTGTTGGAAGAAAAACCTCTCTCCACTAGCTTAGTATTAGTAAATGGCAAGAGGTATTTGAGTGCTTTCTCGCTAAGCTGTTCATATTACTCATTGACATCTACCCAGAGGGTAATAAGATCTTTCCTTTTAAAATCAGAAGTTAAAGAAGAATTGGTTGAAAGTTTGATCAAATGTTCTTTTTCATTGATTGATAGTTTAGATACTTTGTGGAATTTTTCATTGAAGGGATCTGCAATCCAGCTGTTTTCTTTTCCACATTGAGGACACTTTAAGACCTTCCAAGTGACTTACAGTATTCTCTCATGTTTTGGAATAGGTACAAGTCATTTTCAGATAAGTTGTACAGAGTTTCCAAACCTTCAGAATGACCTTTTTACATACACACTTTCCAAAAGTTCAGTTTTTTAATCAATGACTCAACTTTGTTGGTTAATTAAAATATAGTGGTTGAGCTGTTTTGAAGTCCTAAGTTGAGTTTCTTATTTCTAGAAAAATATCTGATAAATATACAAGACTTTGAAGCCAATCACTGTCCTGAGACTTTGGAGCAAGAGGAAAATGATGGTCTTCTAAAAATACCTGAACTTTCTATTTAAGTTTAAACATCAATGTAAGTGCTTTGCCATAAGATAACCACTTTATCTCCATATGCAAAAGTATATTCTGTGAATGATGTTCATTTCTTCACACACCACTTTAAACAGTTGGGAGTTTCATGATTCTGACTTAATAAAATTTACATTTACAGCTTCATCAAGAACACCGTTTAGTTCACTAGGAAGAGGCTTACATGCAAGACTTTGTCTATGAATGCAGTGGTGACTCCGCAGTACATGGGGAGCTACATCTTTAATTCAGCCACATAGGCCTATAACACAACCAGACATAGGCTTGTCTTCATCAGTGCAAAAACCACCATAATTTGACCAACTAATATATTTTTCAATGAAATAACCATTGATTGCATTAAAAATATCTTCACCCGTGGTAGATACGCTTTGTCAATGGATGACACAGCAACAGGTTTTCCTCAATTTCACTTCTTACCAAGTACCTCATTATCACCAGCATAATAGATAAATCAGCAACATATATAGTTTCATCGATGTGAATAGAAAAGAGTTTACTTTTTCTAATATCTTCTACTACAGCTTCAACATTGTCAGACATTTCCTGAATTCATCAAGACATTGTATTGTTTGAAAAAGAAAGTATTAATTTTGTAAACATGATCTTTCTCAAACATACAAATAATGATATCCCTAATATTAACACAAGAAATTAAATCTTCAGATATGTTGTTATTTTGGGCACATTTAGCTATGTGATAAACCTCTACTGCATTCTCATTGTCTTTCTTTCCTGACATCATGTATGAAGTAACAGTTGTATGATTTTTCTAAGCACCAGAAATAATGTATTTCTTTGTTTTCTATACATAGAATGTTTAGTTTCTACATGTCCCATGGGTACAGAGGATTCCATGCTACCATTGGATAGTATTTCCCCACACACCACACACAAAGACTTAGGACAGTTATCATCACTTATAAATGAAAGCCCATATTTCATATACTCTTCAAGGTATTTCCTTTTTCTTCTGTGTGGTATCTGAAGCATGTACCTTTTTACTGTCTCCTGGTGTGTGTATACTTGTAGCTGCGGGCACGCATTGAGAAGTACTTCATGATAGGTTATAATCCGCATCACATTTTGTTTTTTTCAACCATTCCTATTTTCAGCCACTGATCCATAACTGACATGCTTAAAAATCACTAGAAATAACTAAAATTCTCTAAAACATTAAATTTAAAAAAATACAGAAAAATAATTATGATTAAAGACAACACACTGACTTTTACTCAGAAAATAACTGAACTGATCAGACAGTCTGGCCATGGCTGTATTTATATGTTTGGGGAAGTTCTATAATCATCACAAATAGATTGTTCTGAAACTGTGCATAATGATTTGTAGAATTGAGGTTTGGGGGAAGGGTTCATAGCCACGCCCCCACCAATCAACTGCTAATGTGATCTAATTTCAAACTTAACATTTATTGTTCCATAACTAATGTTCTGCTTTTTTTTTTAACTTACTTTTTTTTCACCATTACTGATTATTTTTTGTGTACCCTGGACAGCCCAGCACATACCCCTAGGGATTCAAATATCACCACTTGGGAACTGACATACTAGGTGTGATGTGAAAATAACAATAAAAGCATAGTATTTTTGTGGCAAACTTTGGGGGTAAGGTTAGAACTATAATCTGTGTGTCATCTTGGGATAAACACTGTAGCTGTAAGTGCCACCAGTGAGTATTCTTAGGGCAAATGAAAGATGGGTTAACTATGAAGACAACAATTATGTTTTCTTTAATACAGTCAGGTATTGCAAAACATCTAAGGTGCCTCCCTTGGGACATTTGGGGTGTTTATAAAACTGGAAGGCTTCACTGAAGATGCTCTAATTCAAATTGCGATAAACCAAAACACCACATATTCCAATCAACATTTTCACCTGTGGGCTAAGTTTATGAACAGGTTATGTTTAACTCGACCATCACTCTCAGTTCATCGATTGGCAGGTGCACTGAGTCTGACACTGGTGGATGCTAGTAATTTATAACAGAACCCATTGCCTGACACCTATTGTGGAACCACATAGGGTGAATCTATAACATAAATTAATGTCATTTAGGTTCTGTGGGGAACATCTCCTTCTCTCTAAGAATAAATGGACAATAATGGCTAGGTCACAGATGGGTATGTGCACACAGACTGAAGAAAACATACTTTGGCAATCTTAGGCACTATCCAGGGATTTATACGGATTATAAAAACTAAGTAGAACTTAAGTGAGAACAATTTTACAATCAAAATAAAATAAATTCTTATTGTGAAAACAAGTATCTTCATGTGGAGTTAATTGCACTATCAACTCTCTGTACAGTATCAAGAATGAATAATTCAACAAAGTCATCTTCAACCTGTCTACACTGTATTACTTTGAAAATCAAGTCCATGATATATGGGGGCGGGGGGTGGATTCTGGGTGGTGGGCATATAGTGCGATGCATGGGTGATGTGATGTGGACTTGTGCATCTGGAAACTATCTAACTGTTACCAACCAATGTCACCCCATTAAATTTAACAATAAAAAAAATCAAACAGACCTTTAAGTTAGGAATGATATGATATAAATGACATTACAAAAACTTCTAAAACAAGAAAAATGCTTTACAGTGTACATTTGATGCTGTCTATTGCAGAAAGGTGGGTAATTATCCTGAAACAAAGCTTCTACCAACAATAACAACACTATTTAGTGAATTAAAGCAATCTAAAATCTGGTAAAGCTATATAAAATATTCCTCTTTTTACAACACTGATTCAAATGAGGTTCAAGTGTGGCAGCAATTTGTAATCTTGGGAAAGGTAGAAACATCTATCTCTTCACCCACTTTACTTTAATGTCAAACACTAAAACAAATTATTATCACAGCCCCATGGAGATTTCTTAGAGCTGGAATGATTTCTCAGTAACATTTCAGTGACAAATAATTTGTGTTGTTTCTATAGCTTTTCACTGTGTGAGAATTCAGTCAGGTTGAATATTATCGACCAGGGGTTCCCAACCTTTTTATACCGTAGGGCGCATTCTAAAATATGGGTAGGGCAGCGGGCACAAGCTATTTCTAAGAATATTTATTATTGAACAAGAATAAAAACTAATAAACATAAATAATTTTAAAATAATAAATTTATTGTACAAATTATATAAACACAAAGAAACATATATACAAAACGTAATACAAAGTAAATAAAAAACACACATATAATAAAATCATTTAAAAAAACATAAAAGAAAACATAAAAAAAAAACAATCTGTCAGTATGATCTTTGGCATTGCATTTCATTGGCCAGTGCCTCGTAATAAGGAGAGTATAATGACAACCCTGTTAGCAAACAATTACTAAGATGCTCATCGGTAAGTCGAGATCTATATCGTGATATTATTAAATTCATGTTTGAAAACAAAGATTCACATAAATACGTTGACCCGAAAAACGATTTGATTTTATATGCCACATTTTTAAAAAATGGGAACCTTTCTTTGTTGACTATGCTCCATAAGTCCTCTGATATTAAAGATTTTAGCAAAATGTCGTTCTTAAGGTTCAAAATTTCTAACTCTAGTTCTTCTTCTTTCCCCTGAACAAGGTCTGCAATACATGCGGCTAGTTCTATTACATTTCTTTGGCAAGTAAAAGGATTAATACAGAAGGAGACAATTGGCTCGATATTTGTAAACTGCAGAAATCTCTCTTCAAATTGTTTTTGAAGCACTTGCAGGGTCTCAATAAATAATGACACATCTAATTCATTGTTACCTAGCATTTTCCTCATATATGGGAAGTGCACGAGAGACTTGATATGCAGATGTGATATCAACAAAGTCAATTTCGCTTTCAATGCGTTTACAGAGCTTATCATTTCAGCTCTATTTTTGTCTTTTCCCTGCAACTCCAAATTGAAAGAATCTAATTTTTCCATGGTGTCAGCAAGAAAACCCAAA
>PVKE010040243.1:0-14675 GCA_004027555.1 Craseonycteris thonglongyai
GCTGTGGGCGTGGTCTTTCTGGGATCCCCCCTCCTCCGTGATGTGGGCGTGGTCTTTCTGGGACCCCCATGCTATGGGTGTGGTCTTGCTGGGGTCCCCCGTGCTGTGGGTGTGGTCTTGCTGGGGTCCCCCGTGCTGTGGGCGCGGTCTTGCTGGGATCCCCGTGCTGTGGGCATGGTCTTGCTGGGGTCCCCCATGCTGTGGGCGTGGTCTTTCTGGGATCCCCCCTCCCCCGTGCTGTGGGCGTGGTCTTTCTGGGATCCCCGTGCTGTGGGCGTGGTCTTTCTGGGATCCCCATGCTGTGGGCGCGGTCTTGCTGGGGTCCCCCGTGCTGTGGGCGTGGTCTTGCTGGGGTCCCCCGTGCTGTGGGTGTGGGAGGTTCTGGCCAGAGAGTCACCTGCGGCGGCTCCTTGAAATTTCAGAGTTTGTGCAGCAAGGCAGAGACCTGGTCAGGGAGTCACTGGGCCACCAGGCAGAGGCGACGGCGGAGCTCCTGCTCGCCCAAGAAGAGGAACGGAGGGGCTTCCTGGCCGAGCCGCAGCGGACCGCTGACCCCGAGGCCTTCCTCCAGGTGACCCTCGCTCCCTGTCCCGGGACACATGTGACCCGGGAGCAGCTGTGCTGGCGGAGCGCGGTGTGGCTGGGTCCCCACGAGCATGCACAGGACGCTGGAGGCTGAGGCTGAGGCCTCCGGGCCTCCCACCTGTCAGCCTCATAACCTCAGCCAGGTCCCCAGAGCCCTGTGTCCCTCGCGTCCTGTCTGTGAGCCAGTGATCAGGGCTCTGCCGGGTCGGGGGGTCTCGCAGGGCCTGGGTGGTGGTCTCCAGCAGCTGAAGTCAGAGAATGACATCTGGGTGGTAGGTGTCCAGGGGAGACGGGTGACGAGGTGACCTGCTAGCATGTCCTCATCCTGGGCTGGACAGCGACCTGCCTGTGGTTTTTCTGACCTTCAGATCCATGGGTCATGGCCTTGACCTCAGTTCACAAACTGCAGCAGCACATAACCTCCAGGCTTCACTTTCCTGGTGTGTAAATCAGGGGTGAACCTCCTTCCAATCAGAGAGGCAGGGGTCAGCTGGGGACATTTTTCCGGAGGGGGGAAAATAAATCTACATTTTTCTACCGGATTCACCCCCTGGCTCACTCACAGGCATTTCACGAGGTCCTGCAGCGGCAGCGGTTGACACGGAGTGACCTGGAGGGAGAGGAGGACATCAGAACCGCCCGGGCCGTGGCTGCCCTCTGCCAGGTACGTGGCCGCCAGGTGGCAGCGGGACCCTCGAGATCTGAGCATGTGTGAGAGCCTCATGTCGTCCTGGGCCCGGGACCCCTGAGACCGGGCTGAGGTCCAGCTCAGGCACACTGGCTGGGCGACCCAGGCAAGCCTGGTGCCCTTCGAGGACGCCTGCCCCCGTTGGACACCAGGGTTGGATCTGCAGCACCTCCCATTTCTAGGACTCCGTCCTCCCAAGGTCCCTGGAGGCAAAGGTCTTGGGAAGTCAGGCCCCCCAGGATGCAAGGAGGCCGGAGTCTGTGGTGTCACCAGCGGTGAGGAAGGAGGGAGTGCAGGGCTTGAAACAGGAGCCAGTGCTCTGGCCGGCACTACCTCTACCTCCCCGGGCAAGCTCTGCACGTGGGAGCTGGCGGTTGAAGCCCAGCCTCCAGGGCTGTCTCTGATATAACACAGGAGTGTGTACTCGAGCCCCCCAAAGGGCCAGGGGCTCCCTAGGAGGTGAATGGCCAAGACCGATGCAACACCCCGAGCTGTGGGAAAGGCAGAAGAACGGTGGCCATGTGGTCACGGAGGAATGTGACAAGAACTGTCGAGGCAGATAGCATCATGGAGAAGAGGGCCACGGTCTGCATCCTGGCTCCTCCCCTTCCCTGTCGTGTGAGCTCCAGAACATTATTGGGCGTCTCTACTTCTCAGTGTCGCCATCTGTGAAATGGGGACAGTGACGGCCCTTTTTCACGGGGATGACTGTGAGCACCAAGTGTCTGTGAGGCCCGTGACATGCCCGGTCTGTGTTGGTCCTGTTATATCCCTGCGTATGGGGACAGAGAGGAGGAACCAGAGATGCCCAAGGGTGAAGGTGAGGTCAAGGACGGCTGTCAAGCTTTGAAGGAGGAGATGGTCCCATCTGGACCGGGAGTTCAGGGTACATCCCAAGAGGAGAGAAACAGTGCAGAGGCAGGAAGTGCAAATCCTCATCCCGACAGCAGCCATACTGGGCCATCCTAGTCTGTGTGAGGCAGCCAGGGACCTAAACCACACACTCAGGTGGAAACTGGAGCGAAGGAGCCAAGTCCAAGGGAAGTGCTGCATTTGCTGGGGTCCCGTGTGCTTCTTCTGTTTGAGGGAAAGTGTAGGGCTGAGGCCTGGGGCCAGCCTCTGTCCCCACACGTCACACACCCCGAAAGAGCAAAAGCACAGATGAATTCTGGTTCTGTTTCTGGCACAGAGTGAATCAGTACCTCCCAGGTGACACTTGTCACTGTTAAGTGGGAAGTGACGTGTTTCATGGCCTGTCAGAGCTTGTGACAAGGACAGCAGATGTGACTCTTTTGAGGGAGCAGATGGGGTCCAGCACATGTTGTATTAGAAGGGGCCGAAGCTAGTGAACTGTGTTGCTTTTGCAGAGTTAACCTTCCTTGGATTTGCAAACAGTATATTGTGGTTTGACAATCATGAACCACCACCACACAAAAGTGCGTCTCAGTGTCCCCAGCCACTGCTGTGGAATGACAGATTCCAAGCTAGGGGAATGTTGCAAGGTAGGGAATCCATTGGAAAAGTCTCTCCTGGCAGAAAATTAGGATTTGCAGAGGCTGGAAGAACATGTACATCAATCCCCTATTTGTAAACCATTTTTTCTTGTGAAATGTAGCACACAGAAACAAGTGGATGGATGCATGGATTAACCAATGATTCTTAAAAATACATCTATGTAACCGCCACCCAGGTCAAGAAAGAGGAAAGGGCCAGGACCCCAGAAACCCCCTCACACCTCCTCTCTATCCCAGTCCCCTCCTCGCTCACAGGGGCCATATCCTGGCTGAGATGGAAAGTAGGTCCTTGCTTTTATATGAATGGAATCGCGTAGCGTGTGCTCCTGTGTGGGGTGTTTCTTTGCTCGTTTAATGCTTGTGAGATTCCTCCATGTTGCAGATGCAACAGTTTATTCTTCCTCATCCATCCACCGTATTCCATTGTATAAATGCACCACCCTTTATCCATGCCACTGTTGATGAACATGTGTGTGGCTTCTTCTTTTAGACTATTATACGTCCAGCTGACACCAAGTTTCTTGTAGATGCTGTTTTATATACTTGTGCGCACTTTTCTCTTGGGCATATACCACAGAGCGGGATTGTTGGGTGAAAGTATATGTAGCCTCAGTCTATAGTTGTTGCTATCGCCACCAGTTTGATTAGCATTTGTAATTTATAGACCGGTTTGCTAAGAATTAACATCTTTACAATATCACATCTTCCCATTCAGAAACATGGTACGTCTCTACATTTATTTAGATCTTATTTAATGTTTCTTATATTGTTTTTTAGTTTTTACCCTTAGGTACAATGTTTGATTTAATTTTGTTTTTTCAGATTAAGGAAGTTTCCTTCCATTTCTGTTTTGCTAAGAGTGTTTCTTAGGCATTCAAATTACATTTTATAAAATGCTTTTTTCTTCATCTAATCACATAATCATATGATATTTTTCTGTTCTATTCTGTTAATGTGGCAAATTGCATAGATTTGGGTAATGCCACTAAATGCATACAAATATAGGACTTTAACATCTTTCTGGTGAGTTAAACCTTTTAGCATTATGAAGTGAACCCTATTATCTCTAGTCTTGCTTTTCTTTTTTTTTTCTTTTCTTGAAAGCTATCATATATACTATCACTGTAGCAAAAAGTGACCCGATGTTTACTAGGTGCTGATTATACATTCACTTGTTCATTCATTCATTGTTTAAAAAATTGGATGAGATTGCAGGTGCTAGAGCCAGACTCCTAGTGCCCCATATGCAAACTCGTGAAATTTATTCACCTCTCTTTTACATGTACAGAGAAAGCCTCAGTTTTCTCATCTGTAACTTTTTTTCATCAGTTTTGGGGAATTTCTCAGCCATTATTGCTTCAAGTATTGCTACTATGAGGGTTCTCCCTTCCCTCCTTTGGGGATTCCAATCCATATTTTGGACTTTCTCGTGTATCTTTTATGCCTTTTTCTTCTCAATATTTTCCACCCTTTAGTCTGTCCTTATTTTGTTCTGGATTTTCTCCTGAGGTATCTTCCAATACACTAATTCTCTCTTCAGCTGCCTCTAAGCTGCAATTAAGCCTGTCCATTGGGTTCCTAAGGTTGAATAATAGTCTTCAATTCTGGAAGTTTGAATTGGTTCTTTTTAAACTAAGCAGTGTTGCTTTTTATAACTTCTGTGCTTTCAGGTTTAAGAGTGGCTCTTATCTTCATGAGCATCGAACACCTCAGTATTTTAAAGTCCAGATCTAGTCATTACACTTTTCAGCCTGTGAGTGGGTTTCACGTGTGACTCTGTTGTGTGGCTCTCTCGGCTTCAGGAGCTCTACCGCAGCACCATGAGAACGTTCCAGACGTTTGTGGATGTCCTGTTCCTGCAGACGCTCCCCGGCATGACCGGCCTGACCCAGGCAGGGTGTGAGTACTTAAGGCAGGAGACCCAGGAGAACACTGTGCAACAGCTGGGGACATCAGATCGCTTCCAGAAACAGCAATGGAAACTGTTCCAAGAGCTCCTGGACCAAGAAAAGCAGGTGGGGGCATTTTATAAAACACGGTCTAGAGTCTGCGCTTCGAGACACTTATGAAGCATAACGAGAGGTGTTCTGTAGAAGGAGAGACATAAACCACACAAGGTGGTTCATGGAGGAGGGGGCTGGGGGTGCGGCTACACACATGAGACTTGTGCTTTTCAGTAAATTCTGTTTTCTTATTAAAACCATCTACATATGCGGTAGAAGAATGGCCCCAAAGATGTCCCCATCCTAATCCACAGAACCTGTGACTATGGCACCTCATGGGGCAGATGTGCTTAATTTAATGGGGCTTTTTCTGGATTATCCGGGTGGGCCCGGGATAATCGCAAGGGTCCATACAAGAGGGAAGGAGGGCCAGAGTCAGAGGAAATTTGAGGACGGAAGTAGAAGTTGGACTGATGTGGCCATGAGCCAGGAATGTGGGAGCTTCTAGAAGCTTGAAAAGACATGGGACAGTCTCCCCTAGAGCCTCCAGAAGGGACCAGTCCCTGCCCAGACCTTGATTTTAGCCCATTAAGACCCATTTTAGACTTCTGACCTCCAGAACTGTAAGACAGTAAGTTTGTGTTACAGGGGCCATAGGAAACTAATGTAAATACATTCATTATATTATTTAAATATTAAAAACCGTTATATGCCAGAAGGAATTTCCACGGGGGACTGACACTAACATCGCCCACATGTACATTCTCCCTTGCTCTCCTGCATGCTAGAGGCTGCAAGATGAACATGCTCAATATCCCAGCATCCCTTGCAGCTAGAGGCTGCAAGATGAACATGCTCAATATCCCAGCATCCCTTGCAGCTAGAGGCTGCAAAATGAACATGCTTAATATCCCAGCATCCCTTGCAGCTAAAGGCTGCAAAACAAACATGCTCAATATCCCACCATTCCTTGCAGCTAGAGGCTGCAAAACGAAGATGCTCAATATCCCAGTGTCCCTTGTGCTGCAAAATGAACATGCTCGATATCCCAGTATCCCTTGCAGCTAGTAGCAGCCAAGTGACAACAGTTCTGGCATGTGAGACGATCCTAACACAAAAGCCAACTGTCGCTAAGAGAAATCCTTCATCTGTGTGCCCGGTTCTCCCTGTCCAGGTCATGAGCAGACAGGATGCAGGAGGGTGGGGGGCTGATGTGCTCAGTAACGGGGTGCAGAGAGGTGGACATTTTTGAGTCACTGTCCCAGCCCTGGACAGCCCACTCTAGCTCCTGGTTATAAAAAACAAGCCCTGTTATTTTGCGCTGAGTGTTCAACTAATTATAAAATCACATTTGACTGGCAGACAGAACATGTTTTTCTAGAGCTACTATGTGGACTCACTGAAATGCCAAGTATAGTTACCCTTAAGCAATACTCAACCCCACACAGCCAAAATCCCGTGTGTAACTTTTGACTTTCCCATAACTACTAATAGCCCACTATTGACCAGAAGCCTTCGCATAACAGAAACAGTCGATTAATACGTATTTTGTATGTGTATGGTATACTGTATCTTACAGTAAGGAAGCTAGAGAAAAGGAAATGTTACTAAGAAAGTTATGAGGAAGAGAAAATACAGTTCCAGTATTTACTGAATAAACATCCAACATATAAGTACACGTGGGTAGTTCAAACCCGAGTTGTTCAGGGGCCAACTGTAAATAGAACACACAGCCATTCACAGCTGAGGAGGTGGGGCACAAGGCCTCGCTTCCTGCCTGTCCCATTTATTAGACCTCCAATTTATTTCAGTCCCCGCCAGCTGCATCATGATGCTCTGTCATCAGTAACTTGTCTGTCTGTCCTGCATTTGGCTCTGGGTTTCTGGACGACAGCCACCCCACTTTCCATATTTACTCTGGGACAATAGTGCCGCTTTGGAAGTGATCATGGGGTCACCTCCCCCCTGCGTACTTCCGAGAGATGCCAGTGGAGCTGAGTTCGTCTGCTTCATAGCAATCCTGGGCCCCACGACTTAATTTACAGTATCTGGAGAGGAAGGGGCCCTCTGGGAAGCTCCCAGATGGGGGTGAGGGCTCCCCAGATGGGGGGGAGGGCCTTGTGGAGACAGATGTGGTTTGCAGGCAGGCCCCTAACCTTGGGTGAATGCCTGGCTTTGAGCCAGAGCAAATCCATTAACGGACTGGCTGACCTTAGCCAGTCAGCCGACCTCTCACAACACCAATTTTGCTCAATGTGCCAAATATCTCAGAACCCCACCTCCTCTGTGAGAAAAAATAGGGACCAAAATCCCCGACAGGGTTGCTGTAAGGTCATGCAAGTTAGGCAGAGCATCCCGCCGCTTGATGAGGGTGACATTAAAAACATCCAGAATTTCATTTCTGATAAATTATTAGACAGACACCTACCATTCACCTAAAACTCTCTGGCCGTGAGTCTTAAGTTATTTTAGGCAATTACCAGGCTATTCATAGCTTCTGGCTTTTATTTTTTATTTATTTGCCCTGTGAGTACACCCGTACGTGCGAATTCATGTTTCAGGAGGAGTTTTGCATGCAAGAAGCAAGCAGAATAGTTAATGCCCTCATTGACCGATTGCGTGAGTACGGCCCAGACTGCCTTCAAGGTGTATATGAGATCGCTGACTTCCTGGTAGATTGTTCCATTGCCTTCACTTACCACCAGGCATTTACAGACCCAAGTTCCCTCCCACTTCCCCTGTTTCCTGGTCGATGATAAAAAGAAGAGATGAACTTTTTGGGGTTCAGACGGGCGTTTAGTTAGGAGAAGAAAAGCGTCAATAAGACTGTTCATGGAACATCACCCACGCAGACTACGAAATGCATTTCCCCCACTTCCTACCCAAAAGGCCTTGCTAATTTCCTCCCGTTATCAGGGAAGTTGCTGAAGATTACAGCATCGGCCACGTACCCGGTTGGAACAGGTGGTAGAACGGCGGCTCTCTGCTGGAATGCAGGTCTCTGGGCTTCCCCCCAGGCCCCTGCCAGGCACAGAGCTGCCTCATACCCCCATCTAATGCCCAGAAGCTGTGAACATGGCACCTGACGTGGCCAAAACGCCTTGGCAGGTGTGATTAGGTTGAGCGTGTACGATGGGGAGATCGCCCTGGGTCGTCCAGGTGGGCTCTGTAATCATGAGGCTCCTTATACGTGAACGAGGGGTCAGAGGGATGCAGTCTAAGAAACACCCCGCACCCACTGTTGGGTTCGAGGACGGAGGCAGGAGACACCAGCCAGGGAAGGCAGGCAGCCTTCAGACCCTGGGAAGGCCAGGGGAGGGAGCTGGCCCTAGGAGTTTCCAAAAGGCAGGCAGCCCCGTGAGCCCCACTGCAGACCCCTGACCCCCAGAACTATGAGATAAGTCTGTGTCCTTTCCAGCTACTCAGTTTGTGGTCATTGGCGATAGCAGCCCCAGGAGACTGCGCGGAAGCGTCGGCGCCTTTAAGAAGGCGGCGTGCGCCAGGTGGCAGTCCACAGTATGGTGGTAAAGACACCCGTGATGCGGCCAGAAAAGGCCAGCCTGCCAGCTTTGGGTCCTGGCTGCCCCCCTCCCACTCGCTCTGCACCCCACTCCAGGCAGGTTTCTGTCACCAGGCCCCAAACCAGCTCTCACCTCTGCCGATCTCCTGGGCTCCCTGTACTGTGCTCACAGCAGCGTCCAGCCAAGTCGGGCTCTCCCCTCCTCCGGCAAACGCTCGCTCAACTCTCTTGCCTCCCCGGCTCCTTCGGTGTGTGACCCCTGGCATTGCAGCTCATGACCCGCTTCTCCACGTTCATGCACTTCCGGGTGCTCTCAGCCAGTTTCTCAGCATTGTATTCGTTACCGAATGCTGCATAACAAACAGCCCCCCAACGCGTACCTGCAAACAACACGCGTTTAGTCGATCGGGGTCTTTGTGGGCCGGGGATCCAGGCACGGCCAGCTGGGCCCTCCGCTCCGCGTTTGCCATCACGGCTGCAGCTGGGGTCTCAGCTGGAGGCTCACCTGGAGAGCCATCACTTCCAAGTTCACTCACAGGGTTCTTGGCAGGATGCAGTTCCCCATGGGTGTTGGACTGAGCGCCAGCAGCTCCCGCGTTTGTATCCCCAGCTCCGAATCCATTCCTGAGCTCAGCTCTCTGTGCAAGCGCCCCACTTAGACACGCTCACTTAGTAGGTCCGAGCCGGAACCAGGGCTCTTCCGGCCTGGCCCGTTCTGTCCAGTCTTCTGTCCAGTCAGCTAAGCCAAATCCTTGGGGTTATCCTTGACTCCCCTTTCTTTCATACCCGACATCCAATGGACAGGACACGGTGTGGGTCCTGCCTTCGATCTAAGCAGACCGCCCCCACTTCTTATAACCTTTACTCTTAGCACCTGGTCAGAGCCACCGAACCTGTTGTCACTGCCACAGCCCGCCCACCGGCCTCCCTCGATCGACGCCAACCCCCGTGGTCTATTCTCAACCCCCAGCCAGAATGTCGCCTTGAACATACACTGTGTGTCGCTAATGCTTCAGGTGCACGTGCTAACTACATTTAACGTCCCAGAAATGGAGATGCAGCTTCATGTCCTTGGCTGTAATTTCTCTCCCTTAGTGATGCCTAAAAGAAAGGTGCCCCTTACAACAGTCGCTGCACGTGAGGTCTGATAAAAGGCCGGCTGTCCTGTCGTGTCATTTCTCTGCTTGAAGCCCCCGTGGCTTCTCATCGCTTGCAGGGCAAAAGCCAGTGCTCTCGCGGGGCCCCCCAGCGCCCTGCGGGTCAGGACCCCAACCCTGACTGTGTTTTACAACCGCAGTGCCCGCCTCCCCTCCGCACGCCAGTGTGTGCCTTAGGTGTTGACTCTGGATCCCACCCCACCTATGAACCCGCCCTGTTTAGAGCAGAGCGCGGTCACACCGTTAGCCGGGAGCAGGCACGCACTGCTAGACCCTTTTCCCTGCTCCTCTTCCTACATGCACGTTCGGAATAAAGAGTACACTTACCCGAGACCACGACGTGACCCCGGAGCCGTTCCCAGGGTCTGAGGAAAGCCCTCCCAAGCAGCGTGCGGCTCCTGAGCGCTGACACCCACACGCCTGCGCCCCGAATCGCTGAAGAGGAGGGTGTGAGGTTGCAGGCACCGTCTGGGCCCCCGAGCGTGGGCCCCTTGGTGATTTTGAATCCTGTTGCTGGCTTGATCTGCATTCTCCAAGCACACACCAAAGGCCCGTATAGAGTGACAATGTCAGTGTACATTTTAGGGCATCGGGACTTTCACAGGTTATTGCAGACTCTTCGCAAGAGGCGTCAGCGATTGACTTGCACAACAAGTTTGGGGTCACACAATCCCGTAAGCGTGGGGTGAAGTAGGAGAGCTGAAGCCAGGCCTGTGCGTCCTGCCCGCGGTCCGTGTGCGGCGTGCGCCACCTCCAGGCTGCTCGAGGTAGCGCCCTTTGAAGAGCTACAGACAGGAAAAGGGCAGGGCCCCACCTTAATGCCCGAGTCCCTGCGTGTAACGGCCTGAGTTGACCCATGTTCTCTCGGTGACACGACGTAGTCAGGGGGTAGCATAGTAGGCCCAGAAAAGACTTGGGCTATGGAGACAGACAGACCTACATTTGAGTCCCTGCTCCACTTCTTTGTTCGTTTGTTATTAGCTGTGTGGCCTTGGACCCCACAGGATTTTCAAGATGAAGCCGCATTGGAGATGAGCTAACACCCCAAACCACAGAGCACGCTAGGGCCAACCCACCGTGAGAGTCGGCACGTACAGCAAACACCAAGTTCAGTTCACATCAGGCACCAAGAAATTCAGACAAAGGGGCTGTTAGCCCTTAGTAAGGAGATGTGCTTAAAACCATAAGCAATGGAAGGACTTACTAGCCATAACAAGACATGAAAAAAAGACGACAGCATATGAGTATATACAAAGATATAGAAAACCATATATATTTTTAAAGATTTATTTTTATTGTTTTTGACAGAGAGAGATACAGAGACAGAGAGAAGGGGGAGGGCCCAGAGCAGTCTCCATAGTTGCACATCATTGGTTTTTCCACATAGTTTCATTCCACAGGTGGGTGCGGGGCTGCACAGGGCAGGAACTGGGCCGGGGTCTCACCCTGGTGAGAACTGAACTGGGGCCACTCCCCAGTTCAGCATATGGGTCCACACAGGCCGGGGCCGGGATTCCATCCTCAGTCCCCGGGGCTGCAAAGTGAGCGCCTAACCCACTGAGCCATCCCGGCTTCCCCGAAAACCATATACTTTTATGAGGGAAACTTATAGCCATGAAAACAGAAATCTAACGGGTGAGTTAAACAGCAGGTTAAATGTGGCTGAAGAAACAATAAGTGAACTGGAAGATAAGTGTGAGGAAGTGGTCCAAGAGGCCACGGGAGGACTAGACGAGCCGCTAAGACAGGTCTGGGCCCTTTCCCTTTTCTTTCTCTCTCTCTCTCTCTCTCTCTGTCAAAAACAATAAGATACATCTTTTTAAAAAAATAAGAAGCATTTTAAATCTTTAGAAGGACGCATAAGAGACAATGCTAATGAGATCAGGGAGCAGGCCCTCTTACACAAGGTAAAGGGCCCGTCCCGACAAGCGATGGTGGAGGTGACCCCGCCCCTCTGTCCTGCGTTTTAGGTGTGGCTGGCCGAGCACGCTCTGTCCGCTGTGCTGCAGACACACCTGCGGGACGACCATGACAGCGTCATCCACCAGGTGCTGGGCCGGCTCCGTGGGCTCGGGGAAGAGTGAGTACAGCTTTCTGAAGGGCTGGGTCCTTGTGTCCTGTGGGATGCCCCGGGCTAGCCTGTGTCTCCTCTGTGAGGTGAGGACGCTGAGAAGCACGTTGGTAGAACTAGTGCTCAGTTTCCCAGTCTGTCCAGGAAACGAATGTGCGTGTGCAGAAGCAGCAGGCGGCTCTAGCGGTCGCCTGGATGATGCAGCCAGAGATGGAAGCCTAAAGCCCGGTGAGCCGTGCTCGGGACCATAGTGAGCGATTGGAGGGCTTGTTAGCCTGAAAAACCTGCCTTTTAGTTAAACTACTATTTAGTCCATTTTCACACATTCGCTCAGTGCATTTGCAGTGGAGTCTGACGCTGGGACCTGGGATGATTTCGTGGTGTGTGGCTGAGTCGTGCGGGTTGCAAGGAAACCTGTTATAACTTTTTAATGAACTGATATTTTTCAGAAAAGTTTTGAGGAAAGTGGTAGATGACTTTGCTGTTTAATAATACATACCAGTACTTTTCTACTTGTGATCATTAGTGGTTCTTGGTGCACATATGAGTCACCTGAAGAGAATGTGCTAATGTAAACCCAAATGCTAATATTAATTAATATCTGAGGTTTAGCTCTACCATCTTGCTATTTGTCGTATGTCTCTCCTGCTCTGTTCCTTTTTCTCTCCTTTCTTGCCTTCTTTGGGGTTGGGTGTCTTTTTTACTACTCTGTTTTCTCTCTCTTTTGGTGTGTTAGTTGCATGTCCTACTGCTGTGCTTTCGGTGGTTCAGAGAATTTGAACTGCATGTTTGTCTTGTCAAAATCGAATAACATACAAGCGCTGTTGGAAACAATCCAGCCTTGGTCAATATAACGAGAACGGTTGCATGCAGCATATATGCATCTGAAACTTGGGGCAGGATATGATAAAGTTAAAAAGATCAATAAAAGAACAGACGGCTGAATGTAACGCCGGTGAGCACCCATGTCAAAGAGGACAGGCAGCAGAGGATAGGATAATCCCAACCTACCTCCTCTGCGGAGACCCCCCTGTGGGCGTGACTATTTGGGTGTTCCCTGGTAGCTCAGTGCATTAAGGTTCTCCAGAGAGACGGAATAAGATGTGTGTTTGTCTGTCTACCTATCACCTATCTATATCTATCTGTATCTATCATCTATCTATCTATCTATCTATCTGTCAATCATCCAGCCCTCCATCCATCCATCCGTCTATTTAGAGAGAGGAGAAAGAGGCTGAGAGGCAGCAGGATCTGCAGCTGGGGACCTGGGCCTGGGAGAGCCCATGCGTAGTTCAGTCCCAAGTCTGAAGGCCTGAGAAGAGAGTGGATATGTCAGCTCTAGTCAGAAAGCCAGCAGGCTCAAGATGCAAGAAGAGCCAATATCTCAGTTCAAGTCCAAAGGCAGGAAAAAGCTGACCGTCCAGCTCAAGGCAGTCTGGCAGAAGCTCCCTCATATTCCTGGGAGACCAGCAGCCTTTGCTTCACTTCCGACCTTCAACTGATTGGACGAGGCCCACCCATGTTAGGAAAGGCAATCTGCTTTACTTCGTCTGCCCATTTAAATGTGGCTCTCACCCAAAACGCCCTCACAGAAACACCCAGAATACAGTTTGATCAAGTGTCCAGACACATCCCATGAACCACCACACTCAGAGAAGCCAGAGCGTTGGTTGACCCCCAGCCCCCTGCCCTCTTTCCCCCTAAGGTCGGTGCAGAGCGTCCTGCGGTGGCATGAACTGCTCCTGCGCGCGGGCCTGCGGAGGCTGGCCCTTCGCGGCAGCGCCGTCACCACGCTGACCCAGATGAGGCTGTCGGGGAAGAGGAGCCTTCTCCAGGAGCTGCGTGAGCAGCACGCGCTGGAGCAGGGCTCCTCCCCGTGTGTGGACGAGCACCAATGGGAGCTGCTCAGAGCCCTGGTGAGCGCGTGGGCCCACCCCTCCCGGCCCCAGACCAGCTGGACAAGTTCCAGCGTGGTAGCCAGAGCCGGCTGTTACAGGGTGCAGACAGGGGCAGCCCTGTGGGGGGAGGGCACCCCACGTGCCTCCAGCAGGCTGATTGCAGGTCTTACGTAGCCTCTGAGCCATAGGAGCCGCTGGTGTTTGATGCATCCGTGAGGGACATGCTCACATCCTCTTGCTCTGCCCAGGAGCTCCGGGGCAGGGGTGGCAGGCAGGACTCCCCTCTCCACCTCTGACCCTTCACTTCTGACCCTCCCTTACCACCTGCTCTGACTCTTATCCCTCCACAGAAAGGCAGGACCCACAGTCCCATATGCCCTGCCTTGTGTGAGGTCCCAGACTTCTCTCAGCCTCAGATGGGGCTTCAACACCTGGCTCCACTGTGTGACTTTTAGAAAGTTACTTAACATCTCTGTACCCTCATCACTCCTAGTGTTCAGGCTTCGTGATGTTCTAGAAGCATGAGGAAGTTCTTGTATATGCGAGAGACTACAGACCGGCACTCAGTTGGTGCTCAGTAAATGCCTTGGGTGGGGAGAGAGGCTTGCTCATCCTGGTGTGTTGGGTTTTGCAAACCCGGAGGCCGCAGGCTACTCCCCTTCCCGGTCCGGGCCGGAGCTCCTGTGCAGGCCGCAGCCTGGGCTCCTCCCTCTCCGCCCGGTCCTTGGCAGGAGGCGCGCGTGCTGGAGGAGACCGGCCGGCTGGAGGAGGAGGCACAGCAGACGCGGCTGCAGCTGCAGCAGCAGCTCCTGGCCGAGGCCCAGGAGGTGGGGCAGCTCCTGCAGCAGCACACACAGCGGGCCATCGGGCAGGCGCTGCTGGGGCACGCGCGGAACGCGGCCACCAAGAGCCGGGCCACGGACAGGGATGACGTCAAGGTGTGTGTCAGCCCCGTCCCCAGGAATCCTAGAGCAAGAGGGCCTGGAGTGGAGTGGGAGGGCGGGGCTGGGGCCGGAGTGGGGCTGGGGGTGGGGCCGGAGTGGGGCGGGACCTGAGTGGGGCAGGAGGGCGGGGCCGGAGTGGAGTGGGGCGGGAGGGCAGGGTCAGGGTGCAGGTGCGGGGCCTGGGCCGGAGTAGGCGGGGCGGACGGGGAAGGTAGGCTTGGACAAAGCAGCGCACTGGTCTGAGCTGGTCCAAGCAGAGAATCAGGCCGTGCCTGAGGGATGTCAGAGTGTTGCAGAAGTTAGAGACAGAGCAGTCCAGGTGGCAAGGCAGGGCTGGGGGAGGCCGGGTGGGGAG
>PVKE010040244.1:0-14676 GCA_004027555.1 Craseonycteris thonglongyai
TTATATATATATATAGAATATATACATATTCTCAAAGTTATTATTATACTTAAAAGCAAAGAGGATGTGTTCATTTCTATTGAGAATCCAAATTGTTTTGCACTTTCTATTTATTTTTATATCCTTACTAGTTGACTTTAAAAAAAAAGAAAAGAAAAGAAAAAGAAAGAAAAGAATAAACCATGAGATGTACAAAGGGGGTTTAATGAGTCATTACGAGAAAATACAAAGTGAGTTGAGATTCTAAAAAGGAATAGATTCACGGTCTGGAACATATCCATGATTATCTGAAAACAGCTGGTGCCCTTTCACCATTGCTTTCAGCGAGGGCCCTGGTTTTATGCGTCTGCGCCAGAAATAACATCAGTCCAGAAGCCCCGAGTCCCAGCAGCACAGAATTGCCAGAGCGCTACGGGGCATGCGCGCACTAGTGGTTTCCTCAGTGGGCACCAAGCCAGTGTTGCTCCTCAGAGACACTTTGAGTTAAACGCACATCTTGAAGCCACTAGGACGGATCATTGGTTAAACCATTTCTTTTTAAACTGTAACTAGGTCTCATATTGTCACTTAGTTTCAAAGAGTATACTTATTACTCTGCCAAAGATAGTGGGATAGAGAAGCATTTGTAACAGGAAGAAAGAGAAGTGAAAATCAGAGGAGAATGGCTGTCATGGCCTGAAAGTGAGCAATTCGAAAATAAAATCAATGAAATACGTAGTTGGAACAGGAAAAAATAACATTACAATTAATGGCTAACAATTTTTAGAAACATTAAAATTTGCTTCTCCATTTACTACTAGTGTTTCATATCTTAAATATTAAAAACGCCGTGGTCTATCTGTAAATGTTTCCCAATCCTTATTTGGACAACTTCTATATTGACCGACTTAGAGGCCATGTGTAAGCATAGGGATTTGACCATAGGATTTCTCAGCTTATAAATAAACGTATTTTAGAATGGAAGAAACAGAGCAATTAGAGATGAACAGGCATTCACCTTATTTTACCAGGGAAGAAATTGGAACTCTGAATTTAGGTTAATATAAACCTGTAGCCTAAGTCTCTAAGTTCCTTTTTGTTGTTGTTGTTGTTGTTGTTGTTGTCTTTCATTAACAATCACACAATGGGGGATGCCGGGATGACTCAGCAGGTTGAGTGCCTATCTTGTAAACTGAATCGGAGGATGGAATCTCGGCCCTGGCCTTTGTGGACCCTTATGCTGAACTGGGGTGAGCTTCTCATGTGGGAGGCCCCCAGCCAGGTTCCTGCCCTGTGCAGCCCCATGCCCACTTGTGGAAGGTAACTATGTAGAAAACCAATGATGTGCAACTATGGAGACTGCTCTGGGCCCTCCCCCTTCTCTCTGCCTCTGTGTGTGTGTGTGTGTGTCAAATACATCTTTAAAGAAAAATATATATATCATACAATGGAAATCTAGCCTAAAATTCCACAGCTTCTATGTTTTAATGCTTCATTAAGTAGGTGTATTTCTACAGTATTTTATAATGAATATTAATTAACGCCTCAAATCATTATCTGTACCCCTGTTTGTCCAGGAGTGGTCATGCTTTTTCCAGGGGAAGGAAATGAACCACCACCCCAAATGAATCTCAAAACATAATGTTTCTTACAAAAACTGTTAAAATTTAGATGAGGCTTTTCTTCCTGTAGTATGGAATCCTGATAGTAAATGACTCATATCTTAACAAGAAGAGTGCTTTTATGAGATGTTCATAATAAACTATCCTTTAATGTTAACATTATGTCTTATAACAGTGCTTTCCATTGCCATATTGAAAACAACGATTTTTGATCAGTTTTCCATGTATAACTTTTAGTGAGTATATCACAGCAATCCATTGAGATTTAATGGGGATAAAGACTGCTTTTTGGATTTTTTTATTTTTATTTTTTTTTTTTTTTGTACTTGGTAGAAATAAAGGACAGTATCCCCTCAGTCTCACAAGGAATGCAAAAGTGTAGTTAGCTATTATCAGCAAGTTCTCATCTGCCTTTTGTTCTTTAGACCAGAGTTCTTATCACCACTTGAGTCTGATAGAACCAATGCTAGCAAGAAATCCGGAAACAAAAGGTATCAAAGGCAAGAAACTGAAGAATGCAAAGACAAAAGAAAAAAAGAAGTTTAAAACAAAACAGGGATTTTGTTTTTATTCCCAACACTTTTAATAATTTAAAGTAATTTTTACAATCTATTTTTCTTCAGGTACTCCAGTACTATTATAAGAAGCATGGGCAGGAAACTAATGAAAGATTAAAGCAAAACAAACAAAAAACACCCCCCAAACCACAGAGTTTTAAACATCAAGCATCGTGGCCTAGTTTGATGAAATAGAAGAAAATTGTGACATAGCCAGTGATATTCACAAAGAGGTATATAAACACTTATAGAGAAAGAGATTCATTCAAACAGTATTCCAGAAGTCAGTGTTCTCCCTAGAGTAAGTCCTTAGAATGGTAATACAACCGATATCAGTGAAGGATTTAGATACGTATGCTATTTAACTGGATAAGATACCTTACTCCTCACTATCAACTTATTTGCTGGTAAAAAGAGCTGGAGGAAAAGGTGTACAGGTGATGTTCACCATATTTCTATGTTTCTATCGGATCAGCAGATACATAGAAATAGACATTGCTGATGTATATTAATGATTGTCCTAAATTCTGAATAGCATTTATTTTTCATGCAATGTGATCCTAGATAGATGATAAAATAGGCTATTTTTTTCTTTCTTCTGTTAATGCTGTAGTTTACTTAAAAAAAAAAAAAAGAATCTACAAGGACATTTCATAGTTGACACAGAGATAAAACTCCCCAAAGCAAAGACATGACTGTAAATAATCTACCTCAATTAACAGATATCTAACACTCAAAACACTACAATAAGAGAGAAGTAAATATATTTTCAAATCATTTGAGATGGTTTCAGGAAATAAGCCACACAGTCTAAAAATAATGAAGTCTGAAATGTTGGCCACTGGGAATCTTTGTCATAAACATGTATCTTCTTATACTCTGACACGATTAATATTTTTCTTCCACCGACAAAAGACTTTCAAAACCCTAGGCTGTATCAGAAAGGGCAGTCGAAGCTTAAAAATAAATAAAAATTAAAACCTGAACTTATGTTTGAAACTGTAGAGAAGTTATTGCTTATTAAACTTCACATATAGTGATTGACAATAAAAAAAATCAATATAACACCTACATGTTATATTAATGATGTATTGTGTGAATGTGTTATGTGTGTATCCCCAACTGTTGTGATAACATTTATGAATTGTTAAGTTCTTGAAAAAGGAGAAATTTTTTTTTCCCTAAAATAAGAAGTGTCTTTCTCCCCCACCCCACAGTTGGTGACATAATTTCTTTCTAGTATGCAATACTGTCTTGTGTTTATGTGGTATTGATCTATATAGGTTTATATCTTGGTTCTATAACTGTGGTATATACATATACTCATGCTTTTTTTGTCACAGATATAAACTATCTACCTTACAAAAGAGATATAAAAAGAAATAAAACAGAGCAATTTGATCTATCAGATACTTTTGCAAACAAAAAAATGCATACTTTAAAATAGTCTTCTTATAATAAAAAGAGATTGCATTAATATTCAGTTCCAATATAGTTTCATTCAATATTCTAGAGACGATCAGATTTTATTACATCTCAACAAACTGGAGTTATTAGTTTTTGAAACAAATATGATTTTATTGATGTGTGAACACAAAGAAAAAGATACAAACCTTTTCGCTGCTCAACAAACTTCATACATATAGTAATATTAAAAAAAAAAAAAGAAAAACAGTTGTTTTTCCACCAAAATTGTTCACTTTAGTACAATAGGCTCTATTTTCTCAGCTGTCAGTACTATTATTGCCGTAAAGACGGGCTGTATTGCTAGAATTTTCCAATTCCCTTAAGTGGGGAATCAGTTTGTGTCTGAAGAAATGGTGCCTTTCAAGTCTCTTTCCAACCTCTCAGTATTTGAGAGCTATTAACTTCAACTTCCTTTCTGCCTTTTGAAATTTGACACTGATTTGTCCCATGTTTCCCCAAGGCCTCTATGTGCAATTAGCCATTGGATTCACTGAGTAATTACTTCATTTTTCATGTAAAATGCACTTGATTTATTATATATTTGGGAAGCAATGGCAGAGGCAGGTCAACAGCAGTTAGAGGAGATTAAAGGAGATTTTCTATTTAACGAGGGATGCAATCAATCCCCATAAGGCTGCTAGAGACAGTCAGAAGGGTGCCATTCAAAGTTTACAGTGGTTTTTGAGATGATTTGACACTGCTTTGACAATTAACCACGTAATGGAAGGTCATTTTTTTAAATTCCTACCTTACAAACTTTTCCAAGTGAGCAGTAGAATGGCATATCAGTTAGAACAAATTAAAGAAATAGTACTTTTAATTCTTAAAAGAGTTTCCCCGCTCCTATAAACTGTAAATCAGGGCACTTTTACTGTAAAAATGAAAACGAGAGACCATTGTTATACTCCTTCTGGCCCATCCTTTTAGGATAATTTTGCTAGCATTTGCTGTGATAATGTAATACTTTTCTAAATGGTTTTTCCCTGTCTATAGATAGGGTACTCTGACTTAAAATACACGATACTTTGCAAGGTAATACAAAGGTATGACCGGCTTAGAATGAAGAAAGATTATTTCCTTTTGACTAGGTACTCGCCTTTTATGTGCCGTTTAGTAGTTGATACTGTACAGCTGAAAATTACACTTCAGCTGCTGGGGAAAACACATTTTAGTGCGATGCCAGTATTTTGTTTCTGTTTGTACAACTGTGCTCTCACTACGAGCTTTCTCAGTAGAGTAGTTTCCTTCCGTGGGGTTGGCGTCTGAAGAGAGGATAATTGAGTGACCTCATGTCGCTGAGGAGGAATGCCAAGTCGGAAGTGGAAGACTCCCCTGTGAAGGGAACTGCTGAGAGTTTTCATTGCCCAAGATAACAAAGCAGGGATGGATCTTTCAGAAATTATACAGCTAGCTCCAGAGGGAACAGACTTTCTCTTCCTCTGCCATTTCTGTTTTTATAATTCTAATTCTAGTCATCTGAGAGATGGTGAAATTGCAGGAAGGAAAAAGCAAAGCAAAGAAAACAAAACAAAACATCTTGTAGGGTTATCACCCTTTACTTTGACAATGTATTATTTATTTTTATATAATTTAGTTTTGTTTTGCAATAACATCTTCACCCCTTTCACTTTAGAGACTGTGGCCAACTAACTCACTAATACTACTGACTGTAGTTTGATTAGTTAGGGACACATATGGGTGTGTTTGTACATCTGATCGGTATATGCATAATTAGTGTCTTTGATAGTATATCCCTGATAAATGAGCCATTCTTTTATTTCCAAATCCCTTACACATTTTGAACCACTGTCTCAAGGTGTGTTTAGAAATGTAAAAAGGCAAGCAGCTTTCTGTACCGTACGTAGTTTCAACCATCAGGCACCTCATCAGCACAAATGATGTCGTCCAGTCCATGAAATGGAAAGTCCAGAAAATGCAATTTACTAGTTTGCTGTAGGAGAAGTACCTCCATATAGCCCTGAATATTATCACCTGTTTGATATAAATTAAAAGAGGGACAGAGGTGAATGCAGAACAGGAGAAACCAATCATGTGTAGGTCAAAGTAGCCGGGAAGATTTATGTCTAACACACAAACTGGTGAATTCAAAGAGAGCATTCTTTCTTTTAATTTAAAAAGTATGACATGACAATGTTGCTGCTCTGGAATTTTTCTCCTTTTTAACAGCATCAGTGAATCAAGGTGACCTGCTGTGTTATGCCTTGATACCCACAGTATTTGGTAGTGATTACAAGATGGAAAGAACTATGTAAAAATCGCTTTACATACTCAGATATTTTTCTCCAAGGAGTGTCCTGTGAGACTGATAATGTCGTCTTAAAAGCATTTGTAGAGGATTAGTGCTAGTTTCAGTGTTCTGGACAAAGCTGGTCCAAGGATGGAGAAATTTCAAGAACATTCCTATTCAAATCTCAGAGCCACTGTGTGGCCTGCCTCTCACATTTCCATACAGCATAGAACGGTATTCTCCACCACTTTGGCAGTTGTGGAAATTCAGTGATCCGCTCATGGTACTTTCATGCAATTTATTCACACCAAAGATAATTATGTCGGTTTATCTTGTAAGTAATCCACAAGACCAAAAAGATAATTTTTTAACGATTTATTGTTTGAGAGAATGTGTGTGAGAGAGAGAAAGAGAGAGGGAGAGAGAGAGAGAGAGAGAGAGAGAGAGAGAGAGAGAGAGAGAGAGAGAGAGAGAGAGGAGAGAAGGGGAGAGGTCCCAGAGCAATATTCATAGTTGTATATCATTAGTTTTTTGACATAGTTTTATTCCACACAGGTGGTTGTGAAGCTGCATGAGGCGGAACTGAACTGGGGGCCTCCCTCATGTGAGGCAAGAACCTTCAGAACCTTCACCACCATCCCAGTGCTTATCAGCCATGCACTGCAGTCCAGCATGTAGGTTTGCGTAGGCAGGGGCTAGGATTCGATCCCGGGACCTCTCAGTTACAGCACTCAACCTGTTGAGCTATCCTGGCATCCAAGAGAATTATTTTTTAACATTTCTTTTTCAAGTATAGTTGACATACAGTATTATATTAGTTTCAGGTGTACAACATAGTGACCTATATTCCCCTTATGAAGTGATCACCCCGAGAAGTTTGGTACCCACCTGACAGATTCTCTTATTCACAAAGATCATGTTAAAAACAAACATGATCCTAACACTTCCCATTTCTGTCACTCTTGTTGGGGAGGTGGTCAGTCTGTTTTGAACTCCCATTAATGCAAAATTTGACTTGATTGTACTTCAGATATTTGTTACAAGTACTAGGCTTCAAATATTCAGAGAAAAAAAAAATCAGAATATCCAAAACATTGTGTATGTTAACTCCCAATGCAGTGAGAATTGATCTCTTCCTAAATACTCAGAATAAAAGGACAAATTATGATAAGTTCACAAATATTACTGATGTATAAGGGATTACTAACCTGTATATAGTGGGAGGTGGGGGAGGGGGTGGAGAAATGGAGAGATTTTAAAGCATTGCTTCAGTTAAAAACTATATGGAATTTGATGCTGTTATGATTTTTAGGCATTTTAGCTTGGTAGAATTTCTGAACATTGAGCTATACAGACTTTCTTCTTTGGAGGAATCTTCATTCTGACAAAATTGTTAATCAAAATTATGTACAAGATACAGTACTCTTATTATATGTTTATCTTTTATGAGCACCACAGAATCATAGGCATATTACTCAGCATTTGCAACGCAGAGCTCAGGTGTTCTTTCTTTGTGCTTATTCAGCTCATAATTAAAACAAATAGTGTTATTACTTATCTAAAGCACTTAAAACGGGGAGACTCTGGTTAGGGGAATCTTCTTGTTCCCCGCTTCTTGATAGAAATGAAGAGCTGGCCTTATACTCACCTGTATTATTTATTTTTATTGATCACCAATTATGTCTAAGCCTGTTGCTGAGCCCTAAGTATATACAGGGAATAATATTGTCAGAGTTCCTGCTTCTGGGAGAATCAGAGTGATATTCAATTAAATAGTGCAAATAAGTACTTTGAAAGGGGAGAGTTGGGCAATGCAGATGCAACTAAATGGAAGGATTTAAACGTTATTTAAGAGCTAGCATCTCAGGACTAAATTGTGCGGGTTGAGGAAGAGGGTTAACACAGGAATAACATGCCAGGTTTTAGCCTGGGTAGCAGGTGAAAGATGGGGAATGTGAGAGATGATCAACTTCATTTTGGACATGCCAATTTGGATGTGTCTTTGGATACTGCAAATAGCGATGCCTGAGATGCAATTGAATATATGTCGTGGGCAGAAACCAAATTACAGCAGCGTGAAATGTAAATGGGTGGGTGGTAAAGAGTCAGACATTCAGTGT
The DNA here is from genome assembly GCA_004027555.1 of Craseonycteris thonglongyai. NCBI lineage: Eukaryota > Metazoa > Chordata > Mammalia > Chiroptera > Craseonycteridae > Craseonycteris > Craseonycteris thonglongyai. The sequence continues at coordinate 7,994 of PVKE010040244.1, forward strand.
AGACAAATATATGTAAAGAAATGTGGCTTTTAAAGCAGCAAGACTGAATGGACTGAAGAGAACAATTTTCTTTCTTTTTCCTTCTTGCTTCTTAAAATAGAAAAGATTTGCACATGTGTAAATGCTGACAGGGAAGGAGGTGGAAGAAGCCTGAAAAAAAAAGAAAGGAAGAAAACACTAAAGACTAAATAAAGGAGTCATAAATTCATAGTACTTAGTTTTGGGGGAAGGAAGAGGAAATGGGATGAAGAACATACATTGAGGGACTAGGCTGAGACAGCAGAGCCTGGCTAACATGCATTTTAAACATGTGAAAGCACAAGAGATACCATATTTTCCAGCATATAAGACGACCGGGCGTATAAGACGACCCCCTAATTTTACAGTTAAAACATAGGTTTAGGCCTATATTCGCTGTATAAGACTACCCCCCACTTCCGAGGCTGTCGTCTTATACAGCGAATATAGGCCTAAACCTATGTTTTAACTGTAAAATTAGGGGGTCGTCTTATACGCCCGGTCGTCTTATATGCCGGAAAATACGGGTAAGTGAGAAATTAGGAAAGATTGTAAACGGGTGGCAAATCAGGGGAATTTCTTTCTTTCTTTTTTAATGTTCAATTTATTTATTTATTTATTTATTTTGACAGAGGGGAGAGAGCGAGAGAGAGATATACAGAGACAGAGAGAGAACTGAACTAGGGGAGCTCCCAGTTCAGCACATGGTTCCGCACGGGCCGGGGCCGGGATTCGATCCTTGGTCCCTGGGGCTGCAAAGTGAGCGCCTAACCCACTGAGCCATCCCGGCTTCCCCCAGGGAAATTTCTTAATGATGAGATGTCTATTTCCAAAGACCGGTGTGGCCTTTTCGTAGGTGGAGGGAGATTGTTGGAGATGAGGAGTTGAAGAGAGTGAGGAAGATTGAAAATGCCATTATAGAGAAGGGCGATGAAAGAGAAAGACAGACCTAGAAGCAGCGCTTAGCAATTCTAAGGAGTGTACAAGCTGAGCTTAGAACCACAAATGCATATTGACACTAACCTGTACAATTCTGAAATCATTCTCCTGGGCATATGAGTGCATACAGACACACCCACACGCACTCACTCAATATTTACAACACAAATTTCCTCCAAAAATTGCAAGCTGTATTAAAACAGAAGCAAAGATGGCTTTTTTTTTTTTTCAAGATATTGGAGTCTCTAAATATGTTGGTTTAAAAATAATGTTCTCTATTTTAAAAGTGTTCTCTACTGTTTTTTTATTTCTCTCTATATATCATTGTAAACTGCAACCTACCATCTTCTGTTTGCTTTACTACAAAGCTCATGTGAACATTTCAGTCCTTTTGCATTTCTCAACACCATCTGAGTTAACATTTGGAGGGATGGGTTGGAATCACCAAACATTCTCAGTTTTATTCCTCTCCCTTTAGGTTGCCCTTTTAATAGCTCTGCATTTCTGATTTCTCCATGTCATCTTGCGAACCTCAGGTATTCTTTGATAAAGCTTCGTAGTTATATAATCATACAAAATTAAATATAAAAATAAATAATAGCTGGGAGTATAAAGCCAGCTCTTTCAGATCTTCTCTGGCCACTTGTATTTCCATCAGACTCCCTTTTTGCATATTGTTAGTAGTATATCTTGTCTGTGCCACTTATTTTAGTTCCTAGTCATGTACGAGTATTATCTTATGACTGGAGACCTTGAAAAAAAGTCCCACACCTTGACAAAGTCCTTTTGTAAGAGTGTCAGGTATTGGCATTTTTAAAACTTTCCTAAGTAATTTAAAAAATGTGGGAAGCTGGAATGGCTCAGCGGGCTAAGTGCTCATTTTGCAGCTCTGGCCCAGGCAGGCCCACATGCTGAACTGGGTGTGCCCCCAGTTCAGTTCTTGCTGGGGCCTATGTGGAGGCTCCCAGCCCAGTTCCTGCCCTGTGCAGCCCCGCGCCCACCTGTGGAGTGAAACTGTATGGAAACTAATGCTGTCAACTATGGAGACTGCTCTGGGCCCTCCCCTTTCTCTGTCTCTGTCTGTCTGTTTCTCTCTATGTCAAAACAAACAAACAAAAAACAATAAAAAATGTAGTCAAGGTATAGAAATGCTGCCTTGTGAAATAATTCTTTAAAGTTTAGGATGATATTTCTCATTCAGAATCTAAGGCAGGGGAAGCCAGGATGGCTCAGTGGGTTAAGTACTTACTTTGCATCCCCAGGGACTGAGGATCGAATCCTGGCCCCAGCCCGTGTGGACCATATGCTGAACTGGGGAGTGCCCCCAGTGCAGTCTCACTGGGGTGAGACCCTGGCCTGGTTCCTCCCCTGTGCAGCCCCTCAACCACCTGTAGAATCAAACTATGTGGAAAAACCAATGATGTGCAACTATGGAGACTGTTCTGGGCCCTCCCCCTTCTCTCTGTCTCTGTCTCTGTATCACTCTCTGTCAAAAACAATAAAAATACAAATCCTTAAAAAAAGAAAAAAAAAGAATCTAAGGCAAAACTAGAGAATCGGTCCCAGAAAAAATGACTATAGATGCACACACAAACAAAACAATGTGTTGAAAATATATGTGTGGGCTCACCCTTTCATTCAAGTTTTTTTTACAGATATGATAACATTAGAGAGACCTGAACTAAGTCTTCTACATAATGTGCTTATTTAGTGAATTGTTTCCTATATCAATTTTTTCTAAAATAAGCTTTACCAATTAAGTTAATCCTTGGACCAATTTTGCATTTTGAGGATTCAGTCATGTTGTGGATTAAACCATGCCTCTCTTTAGTTAAAAATGTCTCTAGGTGACACACGTCACTAGTGTCATCAGTGTCCTGATATCTTAGCAATACACTGGGCTCTGCCATATTTTCACTTGCAATAACAATATCAGTGTTCCTACTGAATGGTAGTTTCTTTTGACAGTTTTTATAAAAGTGGAATTCATGTTAGCCATCTAGAATAAGCTCTAGTTTGCTCATAAAAATAGTTTTCTTATTTCATCTTCAAAGAGGTGACTGTTTTTTGAGTGACTGACAGAGAACAAGATTCTCTATCATGTGGCAGAAACTACCGACCTCATCATGGCCCATTTCCTTTCAAATTGTGCAGGAAAATAAATGATGAAAAAAAGAAAAAATGGGAAGGAAATACTTCAGAAACAATCTTTCATGTTTCTAACCACATTACACAACACATGGAAAGGCTAATACTGTATTTTATCTCAGTTAGTGTAACTCATAGGCATGCTTTCAACAGACAAAAAAAGATTTAAATGCAGGTCTTAGTTTAATTTAGAACTGATTGCTCATTAATCTTTGGAATAGGTATGCAAGCTGTCTTCCAAATGACAGGACGGCAGTTGGCTGCTTACCCTAAACCCCACTGTGCTGTTTTCAATTTGTTCTTCCGTACGATATTTAGTCTTTCATTCAGTGTTTAATACTAAACATTAATGGGGAAAATATTGCTTAATGAGCTGTTGTATTGGGCAGAATGCAGTCAGACATGCCTCCTTTGCAAGAACTCTCCAGCTTATGCCAGTATTTAGATAGTGTCATTAATCACGAAACACTTCATTCTCTCTCCTGGAAGACAAGAGTTCCCAATGTCATGGAAACAGCCCTTTGAAACCTAGGTATGAATGAAAACATAGGATACTTTAGTATGAGACATTACGTGGTTCGTAGTGCTTCTGTTGAAGATTTTCTTAGCCCTAGGATAAAATCCAGAGTTAAGAATGCATACTGAAAATGCACAGAATTTGAAGATTCTCCCATTGGAAAAGATTGGCTAAATAATCAGATACCTGATGTATCAGTTGTAAAGGCAACATGCAGTGAAGTAAGCCTGACTGGGCCCAGGCATACTGCTCCGCATCACAGGGCTTTATGTGGCCTTGAACCCGCAAGGTGAGGCACAGAGCTACTGCGGGGAAGAATGCAGCTGTGCTGGCTTGTGACACCTGACGGTTTCTGACCGGCTAGTACCTCCCACAGAGTTTTATGAAAAAGATTAAATGTAATTAGTTCATATTCAGTTACTGACTTATTTTATTTGCAGAAAAGGAGAAGTAAGAAATTTTAGGACAACGATAAATTCCAAATTAAATGGGAGAGAGAAAAATAATCATTATAGACACATTTACTACAAATTCAGGGAGGTCTGTGGCCACTGACATTTTATTAGGTAGTGCTGATCATTTTAACAAGTGAAAGGAAAACAATGCCAAAAAGAAAAATAGCATTGAGGATGAGGAAGGGACGTAACGAGGGCGAAAGCCACAGTACTCTGGAAGCACCCTGAGTCCTCAGTGCTCTCTCATCTGTCAGGAGAGGACAAGGCCTCCTTGCTTGTTCTGTTGTGGGGACCTATTTGGACTGCTGCTTTGGCAGCAAAGGACAATCTGAGTCATAGGGAATATGTGTCTCTCGAAAAATTTTACTTACCGTGATTGCTTGTCAGTTAAATGTGAAAGTGTAGATTCTGTTTTAATGGGACTGCCACTGAGCACTCAGAAAGAGAAGCTCGGAATCTGTAAAGGCTGGTCATCCTGGCTTCGCCAAAAATTGTCCCGTGGCCCCAAGCTGCTTTGGTCTACAAAACCAGAATAACACATAACAGAGCTTATGTAACCCACTATGTCATTATGCTGTGCAAATGTGGATTATAAGGCTCTTTGGACAACTCAGGGTTATAGCCTATTGGAGGAAAGGATACGCTTGTGTTGTTTTGTCAGTTTCTCTCATAAGGTCTAGCAAAGGTCTGAACGCGTGATACCCACACATTCAGAGCATTCATCAACTACTCAAATCTAGAGCTAAAAGGACCTTGGGGATTCTCTAGATTTTCTATTGTTCAGATATGGAAATTGAGACTCAGATCAGAAGATCTAAATCAAACTTCTCCAACCTGCAGCCCACCACACGTGGTCCAGGACACAGCTCTGAACTTGGCCCAACATAAATTCATAAACTTTCTTAAAACATTTGACATTTTTTTGTGGTTTTTATTTTTAGCAGCCCATCAGCTACCATTACTGTTAATATGTTTTATGTGCAACCCAAGACAATTCTTCTTCCTCCAATGTGGCCAAGGGAAGCCAAAAGTTTGGACACCCCTGCTTTAAGTGCTATACCAAAGGACATACTGCTAGTTAGAAACAAGCCTGAAACCAGCATAAGTATTCCTCTGCCTCCTTCCCTGTCGATGGCCAGTTTGATCATCACAAACCTTTCACCCAAATCATCACCAGCTATGTATGTAACCCAATTAATGGTGAATCCACCTTGATAAACATAGTCAAATGTACTGATTGGCTATAATAACATGCAATCTCACATATAGAGCTCACTAGATACCTGTAGTTTTTTGTTTGTTTCTGTGTTTGCTTTAAGGATTTATATATATTAATTTAATCCTTTCAGAAAACCTAAGAGGAAGGCACTTTTGTCACCACTTTGCTGTTGTTTTTTTTTCTAAATAAGATAACAAAGCACTGACAGCAGACATAAGCCATCCAAGTCCACAGAGCTCACAGGTTCAGTCAGCTTTCCCAACACACAGTGTTAACTCCCCAGTGGCTGGGTCCTCAGAGGTTCCCAGCCTCAAACACAAACAGCTTCCAGAAACAGATCATTTTCCATGAGCCTGAGAAAATGGTATGTTATGTCTGGGTCACTAGACAAGATCCCCTTTATTTAAAGTTGTTTCACTTCAGAGATTTTTGTGGCCCTGTGTGCCCTGGGGCCTTTGTTGGTACCACTGTATTGTTCCAATAAGGCATCATGCCCAGTTTTCAAATTATGGGTTTGAGTTTTGGGTCCCTTGTACCCTAAAAGTTTTTAAATTTCTTCTGAAAACTGATTGGCCTCCTCTTGAGTTCCTTTGCCCATCCCTACCCCTCCTACCAATAATAACACCACTGAGCAAGAATTTTGGAGTATGGCAAGTCAAAAATTCTATCCCCCTCTTACCTTACCTGCTTACATTAAAAGTCAATCCATATTCCCTAAATTTATATAATTTACAGCCCTCAGGTGTTTCCTAACAGAGCAAATGTCTACCCCATGTGGTAAACTAACATTAAGTTTTGAATCACCTAAAGCAGTGGTGTCCAACCTTTTGGCTTCCCTGGCCCACATTGGAAGAATATTGTCTTGGGCCACACATAATATACACTGACACTAAAAAAAGTCATAAAAAATAATCTCATAATTTTTAAAAACTTTGTGCTGGGCCTCATTGCAAGCCATTTTGGGCCACAGGTTAGATATGCCGACCTAAAGCATACCCTTTTTATCTCTGCTTAAAGCCCCAGTCTTGTAGTATTATAAAAGATTTTCATAATATTTAATTCACATTTAATAGATGCACAATATTCTAAATTGATCAGATAATATAAGATTACATTAATATGTAATTTAGTGTTTATTTGAGTGAGTGGTTTTCCAACTTACGGTCAAGCCTCAGCTATTCTTTCTAAATTTTACCATTGAAACTTTAAAGTATTGCCCTATTGTGACTTGCTTGGATAATATAGCAAAATAGGATTGTATAGAATATGCAGTTTATCTCCTGGAGAAGAGTGGACACCCTAATGTGGAACACGTCTATTCACTTGTTCATTCATTTATTTATCCATACATTTGTTCCTCTTTTTTTTTTTTTTTGTCCTGCCTACT
>PVKE010040245.1:0-14673 GCA_004027555.1 Craseonycteris thonglongyai
GGAAAAATATGACCTCACTTATAGGTGGAATATAAAACTGAAAGTTACAAAGACACAGAGACCTATGGACACACCCAATAACTTGGTGATTGCCTGAGGGAAGGGGAGGAGGGGGGAGGGAGAGAGGGAGGGGAGGTGGGAGAGGGCACGAGTATTATTTTGGGTTTTTTTTATCTCATCAGCTATCATTAGTAATAGTATATTTTATGTGTGGCCCAAGACAATTCTTTTTCAATGTGGCCCAGGGAAGCCAAAAGATTGGACACCATAATATAAACAAAAAAGAATAAAGTTTTGAAATAAAGGTATGGCTATGGAAATGAAGAGAATTGAACAGGTTTGAGATTTAGTAACAAAATAGAATTAAAACAATGTGGTGAGTCGTTCAGTGTGCTAAAGAAAAAGAGGAGGGAAAGGAGTTTTCATTAGTGAACTCACAACTTCTGGTTTGGATTGGTGGTAATGTCTATCCCTACGAGAGGGAAGAAGAACTGTAAGGAGGAAAGTGGAGGATGTGGACTTCACCAGTAGGCATGCTGTGAATTTGGGGTGCTGTGGCCAGGTAGAGATATAGGTCTGGAGCTGAGAAGAGAGATCAGGTAGGGAATTATAGCTATTACCCCAAGTCATTGTGTTATAGAAAATCCTTGGAGTAATGGCAGATGATGGGATCACTGAAAGAGAAAGGAAGGAAGAAAGCTATAGAATTGTGGAACACTGACACTTGAGAATAGGCTGAGGAAGAGAAGGCCATGAAGGTGGCAGTAAAGTGATGGGGGTTATGAGTGGGCCATGGAGGAAAGAGTCTGTCAGATATAGCAATCAAGAAACCGTCGGTGTTCTCTGCCAGAGCATTTTCATTTGATTAGTAGTGGCAAAACATAGACTGCAAAGGTAGATCATGGGAGAAGAGGAGCAATAGATGTTGGCAACTCGAAAGGAAATAGCCTGATGTGGTATCAGACTTTTTTTTAGCATCAAGAGATGATTTCTCTTTTGTGATTGCAGACAACTAAGTATGTTCAAATGTTGTTAGAAAAAGTCAATGGACAAGAGGAATAGAAGAAGAATCATTAATAGAGAAACAGCTAAAGTAGTGAACAAGTTTAGAAGTTAAGAACATAATTCAGGAATTAATTTTAAATAGAAGGAGCAAAAACTGCCCTGGTAGTTCCTTGGGAGAGCAAAACTGAAAGTAAGAATAAGGGGCAGGGAAGTGTTGTTAGGGAAATATGAATAAATTGGCAAAAGAGGTCACAGGAAACCAAGAGTTTCTATTTTTGTTGCGAAATAGTAGGGCATGCCATGCATCCTAGAGAAGAAGGACATTTGAGGAGACTGAGAAGATTGAAATAGCTACTGTGATGAAAGAAAAGGATGACTGCCTAAGGGCAGATAGAAAGCTATCAGCGCTGTGGGAGGGACTGATTGTTGCAGCCCCCAAACTCCTCTACTACCTAACTTTTTCTGCAGCAGTGCTCATTGGCTCAGGACTAGATGCTGATGAGGCAGCTGAGGCTCTAGATTTAATCAATTCAAGTCAATACTTCAAGTATTTATTAAGTACCTAGTTAGTGCTTGGCAGAGAGTTAGGAGCTAGTGATACAATATTTATGGTATAGCCAGAGGATTAAGTAAAGCTCACATAAAATTTCAGGAAGCCCAAATACAAGGGCGCTAGGAAGAAACAGATGCACAACTACAAGAGTTCAGAGAATCCATCAAAGAAGTATTGAGAGCCTACTACATGATCAACTCTGTCAAGAGTTCTGCATTTGCTACTTATCAGTAATCCTTAGCACTAATCTATGTACGGCATTACTATCTCCTTTTCTCTTATGAGGAAACATGCTCAGAGAGGAACATAATTTACGGGGATAAGGAAGTTCTTCATGGGAGAGTTGGTATTTAGAGCAGGTTCTGGAAAGTGTATGAGGCTTTGCCAGATAACAATATAGTACATATAAATTCCTGGCTGGTTTGGGGAATGGCAAATTATTGTTTGATGAAATTACTTTGCAGTTTGGCCTTGTATACTAAGCTCAAAAGTTGGTCTTTATTTTTGTAAGCACTAAGAAACGATACAAGGCTTTTAAAACTGAGATTGACAACTTCAAATCTTCAGTAGTGTTAGGCAACATGGATTGATGAAAGGTGAGATTGGGCATGGTGAGAAGCAAATAGAGATATTTAAGATAGGGTGGCAAGAAGAAATGAGACCAGGGTACGAGGGTGCTGTTCCTTACTCATTATCTAACTCTGTGCCTTGGACATGCCACTTACCCTCTTTCAGTCTCAATTTCTCATCATTAAAGCAAGGAGATTGGAAGGAATAACCTCTAAGGGCCCTTATGGAGAATATGAGGGCTGTCTAGAAAAAAATCCAGCCATTGTCAATATAATGAGAATGGTCACATGGCTGGATACTTTCCAAACAACCCTATAGTTTTATGATTCTGAGGTCCTAAACAGGTGTTAGTTGGGGCCTTTTGAAACTTCTAGCGCGTGCGCGCGCGCGCACACACACACACACACACACACACACACAGATACACATAAATTGCTTTCCTCTTTATTTCCATATACAACCTTCACCTGAGTTAGGTAAGTTGATTACTGGGTCTCCCCCTTGCAGCTCAACAAATGCACATAGACATATACACAAATAGCAGCTCCTACTCAGAAGATGAGATCCAACACTTGCTGCATCTCCTGTCTCATTTCTACTGTCTTCCACTCAGATTCATTCTCTTTCTAGGAAGCATGCTCATACTTAAAATACTCAAAGATGAACTCATGGTTTCAGCATCTTTGCTTCTCCCCAGTGTTCCATCTCTTCGCACTACCATCTTCCCAAGTGCTCAAGTCATCATGATTGTCGTCTTCCTGTCCTTCATCCTCTCCTAGTCAATCATCCAGTCCCGCAGATTCTAGCTCCTCAAACATTTAAATCTGTCCTTCTTTCTCCCCCTAGTGGAGATTCTCATAGCCTTCCATTTGGATTATGGCCATTGCCTCCGAATTAGCTTGTTTTTCCATTACAACCCCTTCTCCAAACTATCGGTATTTTGCTGAAAAAATTATTTCCGATAATCTTACTTTTCTGCTTAATAATTCATCTATTTGACTTAGAAGTTCATCCACATTCACAATATGTTATGTATAATTGCATCCATATGCACTCTCTTCATTCTCTGTAAAAAATATTTCTAAATAGCATATATATATATATATATATATATGCTATCTGTTTGATATATATATATGCTATTTGATATATCTATATACATGTGTGTGTGTGTGTGTATATATATATATATATATATAAAACAGAAAGTCACATGTAATAATGTTTCTAGAAGCATAATTTGAAATGCCCCAAACCAAAAATATCTAAAATATCAATCAACCATTGAATTATTAAGTAAATTGTGATATAGTCATACAATAAAATGCTTTAGATCAATGAAAATATACTTATTACAACTACAAAGAAAAACATGGATACATCTTACAAAAATGTAATATTGAGGGAAAAAAATAGACCAAAAAAGGATTAAATACTATACAATTCCGTCTACATAAAGTTCAAAACCTGGAAAAACTAAGAACGGGTTGTTGTGCCAAGAGGAGGCTCAAGGATGGATTCTGGGAGATTCCAGGATGGCTCAGTCGGTTGAGCATTCATTTTCTAGACCCAGGGATCAAATCCCAACCCCAGCCTGTGCCGACCCATAGACTGAACTGGGATGTGCCCCTAGCTTGGCTCTCACCTGGGCAAGCTTCCCATGTAGGAGACCCCTGACTCACGAGGGTGTGCCTCCCACGTGGGAAGCCCCTGGGCCAGTTCCTACTCTGTGCAGCCCGGGGTTTCCGCCATTGGTTGGTTCCTGCCCTGTACGTATTCACTCAGTAAAAATTCCTCAATCTGTACTCATTTTATATGGTTATTATTAAATAACCATATTAAAAGAGTACATTGTATAATTATATAAAATATAGTTATACAAATATCAAATACTAAAGAAATCAGGCTAAAAGGAGAATGAGAGAGGAAAAAGTAGAGAAAATGCCTGTGTAGATAATATAAATTATGAGGTTTACATCAGTGGTTGTAGCTGCCCCACAATTAATTCTGGGATTCCTAATACATCTTTCATTACTATTCCAAACCAGTGCAATGAACAACATGTTCAATAATATTTATTTAATAAAGGATTTGTCTATTGTTATATCCTATAATGAAAGTTGTCATCAAAACCAGTGGCAATTTAATAAGAAAAAATCAACCAAATGCTAAAAAAGGCAGCTCAGCCATGCAGTTCTCTCTTACGTTGTCTTGGTTTAAGAATAGACTTTAGAATATTCAAAGACATTAGACTGGATAGCTATCCTTCAGATAATCTTCCATGGGTATTGATTGTTTCCCTTGGGCTTTAAGACATGGATGGCAGTTATTTTGAGGTAATAATAACCTCTAAAGAGAGGCTGGCGTGCAGACAGTCTAGGTTTCTAATTAAGAACAATTCCATGTATTATATTTTCAATCACTCTAGAACAGAGTAGGTTTACATACAATAAGAAAAGTTGATGAGCCCACCTGGCACATTTGGCTGACTCTTTGGTCAGCACAGTTCTACACAGAGGTTGCTCAAAGGAATGCCTAGGAGTTAGGTCTGAATTTCCCTTAGGAAATTGATTTGGCTCCATTCTGACACAGAAATAGATCAGTAACCAAGGCTCGGTGTTCTACACTATTAAGTATGACTGAAAATTTTTTGAAACAGGTGTTACTAATTACTCACCATGGCCATAAAAAAACCCCAAAACTACAATAGCAGCTTCCTGGCAATCTGTGTGAGGTAAATTAATTGCAAAATGTATTTATTTCCTTGGTAGCTGAGAGTTTTGACCTAATACATCAAATTGTTAAAGGTAAGCCAATTTAAAATTGGGAGACATCGGCCGTGAAAAATTATTTTAGTTTTAGAACCTTGATGTATTTTTTTCTCAAAATAATTAGTGTGTGGCCCAATGTTTCTAAGACAACCCTTAGTATGAAGCTTCATAATTATGTTATTGTCACAGAGAGAAATATTTATCTTTCTATTCTCAGTGGTAGAATGGTATGCATCTATTTAATCCAGATGAAACAAGTCATTAATGTACAAGTTCAAAAGAATAGTGAAGAAAACTCATCCCTGGTTTTGTACTGCTTGAAATTATCATCTGAGAATCTTGACTCTGCGGTATTAGGGTATATCTGCAAATTAGGTTTAAGTGTGAATTTACAGCTAATTTCATATACTAGGTCTCCATGAGCTTTGGTCCATATTAATCTATGCAATAGTATAAAATAATACCTTTAAAAAGGCTAGTTTGTATTTCTAAATTTTTTACTCAGGTATTTAGAGTAAAATACAGTGTGAATGTAGTGGCTGTCTTGATCATATCATGAGAAATGTACTAAATTAAACATTTACCTTGGGTGATATGAATTCATTTCAGTAACCAATGTCCTTAAGGTGATTCAGGGTCAAATTTTTTGAATAATATTTAATTCTCTCACCTTATAGCTTTTACAAATATTCTATTTATTTTTTTTCACAAGATGTCTTTGCCTTGGGGTAGCCGAGCACAGTGATTCAGAGTATGATTTCTGAAGGCATATGATTTCAGTTTTAGCCTTGGGTCTGCCAATTCTCTAGTGTAGTCTTTAAAAAAGTTCTTAAACTTACTACATTTCAGTTTTTTATTTTGTAAAAATTAAAATAATCATAACATTTATTTCATTAATTTACTGGAAGAATTCCATTAGATAATGCACGTAGAAGGTCTAGTACAAAGCCAAGCAGAGAATAAGTGTGCAATCCTATATATACACTTAATGAATAAATTAATGAGTAGTTAAGAAAAGTCAACAGATTCCATTTTCTTCTTTATCCTTAACATCTGTGATCTACACCAACATTTATTAAAATAGCAAAAGAAAGAAAAAATCATAAAAGTTGTAATGAATAATGTATCTTTGTGCACTACTATGCAAAGCTATGGAGGACAAATTATGTGTGAAAAATTCAGTCATTCTTTTTTTCACTAAGTGGCACATGTAGTGGATAAAAGTTCTCTAATTAATACTATTTTTGTGGTTTTTTTTTAATATGTTAACTATGATGTTGAACACATTCTACTTTAAACAAATCTATAAAGATATGCTTATAGTTCCCAAGTCAAAGAAAAGTCCACAAAAGATAAGACACATTTAAAAACCTTAGAACTTGGAACATAGCTTTAATTAGTTTAATGATTGCTTTTAAATGGCAATGGTGATTCAATTAATTAATTAAATATCTATCAAGTATTCTAGTTTCATTAATGATAAATATTTTTCAATATCTTCTACATATTCTACATAATTTATTTCATTGAATTCTCATAAAAGTCTTGCAGAATGAGTATTATAATTTCTTAACATGTTAAGTGGATAAATTACAATTGGTACACCTGGGATCAAACCTGTCTTGACTGCAATGCACTAATCTTTTTTTTACACTTTTATCTTTAGTACATAATGTTGTTGTAGTTCATTTTTTTTTATTATTATACTGTCTTAGAATTCAATACTGTATGGATGATTATGAAATTGATTCCTCCTTTAGAAACTTTTTATAATTTACAGAGTAATCCAAAATATTATCAAATTTAATCTTTGCCATAATCCAATGAGATAGAAAAATTTCTTTTTCAGTTACATAATGAATAAACTGAGGCCAGAAATGTCAATTAGCTTGCCCAAGGACTCACATCCATTAAAGAAAAAACTAAACCTAAACTGGGCTCTTCTTCATTAATAAGCAACTAGATATAATTAAAAAAGAAACAAAATATAATTTTCTTCTGTCCAATTGACAAATATAACAATGTGATAATATGTAGTATTTATAAAGCTATATGAAAATTATCACTTTTATGTAATATTGGAAATATGTAAACTGGTGAAACCATTCTGAGAAGCCATTTGGCAATGTATTTCTTTCTATGGGATGATTATATCTTTCTGTCTCCTTGAAGTCAGACACGGCCACGTGACATGATTTGGTCCATAAATTGCAGGGAGGGAAAGAGAAACTGAACAGTCATTAAATGCTTTACCACTCTCTCCTCACTGCCTCAATAACTGCCAGTGTCTAAGATAATGTCTGTGCAGATGGCCTGGTCCCAGAGTGAAGAGGACAGGAAGCAGAGACCAAGCAACCAGTGACGAGCCTCTGTCTTAAGCCTCAGATATTTCGAGTTAATGTTAACCCAATATAACCTAATATATCAGCAATTTTAGCTATTAGGGAAAAGCAAATCAAAACCACAATGAGATACCATCTCACACCTGTTAGAATGGCTATAATCAACAAAACAAGGAACAGCAAATGCTGGAGAGGCTGTATGTAGAGAAAAAGAAACACTCATACACTGCTGGTGAGAATGCAAATTGGTACAACCACTTTGGAGGACAATATGGAGTTTCCTCAGAAAACTGGGAATGGAGCTATCCTATGGCCCGGCAATCTCTCTTCTAGGTATCTATCCAAAAGACATGAAAACCTTAGTCCATAAAAATATATGCACCCCAATGTTCATTGTAGCGCTGTACATGGTGGCCAACACATGGAAACAACTAAAGTGCCCCTTGAGAGACAACTGGATAAAAAAGCTGTTGTAGGGGATGCCGGCATTGCTCGGGGGTTAAGTGCTCACTTTGCAGCCCCAGGTTCGAAGATCAAGTCCAGGCCCTGGCCCACATGGACCCATATGCTGAATTTAGGTGTGCTTCCCATGTGGGAGACCCCCAGATTACAGGATTGTGCCTTCCATGCAGAAGGCCCCTGACCTAGTTCGTGCCCTGTGTGGCCCCCCTGCCCACCTGTGTGGAATGAAACTATGTCAAAAACTGGTGACATACAACTACGAAGACTGCTCTGGGTCTGCCCACTTCTCTCTGTCTCTCTCGGTGTCTAAACAATAAAAATGAAACTTAAGAAAAAGCTGTGGTACACATATAATGGAATATTACTCAGCAATAACAAAAGGTGAAATCCTTCCATTTGCAACAACATGGATAGGACTTGAGATTGTCATGCTATGTGAAATAAGCCAAATAGAAAAAGTTGAGAGTCACATGACTTCACTCCTATGTGGACTATAAAACTGAAAACAACAAAGAAACAAAATCTCATGGACACAGTCAATAGTTTGGTGGTTGCCTAAGGAGAGGGAAGGGGATGGGAGAGGGGGATGGAAAGAGTTGTACACCTGGCACCTATGTAATTTTTACTAACCAATGTAACCGTAATAAATTTAACAATAAAGAAAGAGAAACTTTTCTGCTGTGATTTATTCTTAAGAGATAGTTAAGTAGGTTCACAAAATTTTAGCTAACTTTATCCTCATGAGAGTGAACTTGAAGATAAATTGAATACCTGTTTATCAGAAAGTTTTCAAATAAATCATAGTATCTCTAGAAATTCCAGATGACAATAAATAAAAAAAGTTAAATCTTTTAAGTATTATATAATCATAATTTTAAAAAACTTTTTTTTTTAATTTAATGTTTGAGAGGGGTGACAGAGACACAGAGAGAAGGGTGGAAGGCCCAGAGCAGTTCCCATAGTTGCACATCATTAGTTGTTTTTTTTTTAACATAGTTTTATTTCATACATGTGCATATGGGGGCGCACAGGGCAAAACCAAACTGGGGGCCTCCCACATGAGAAACAAGAACTCTAGCTGCATCCTGAGATTTAACAGCTGCAACGTAGTTCAGCATGTGGGCTTATACAGGCCAGGGCTGAGATTTGATCCCTGTACCTCACAGTTCCAGTGGGAGCCCTCAACCTTTTGAGCTATCCTGGCATCCCTTTAACTTTTTTTTCAGAAATAATATATGAGGGCTGTCCAAAAAGTGTCCAGCCCTATAGCCATTCTTGTTATATTGACAATGGCTGGATTTCTCTCTCTCTCTCTCTTTTTTTTGGATAGCTGTTGTACAACAAGGTGTTTATAGGATTATTTCCTAGGAGGCATTCATTTAGTTTTAATCTTTTTAAATTTGCATTTCTCAATTTTTCTTCAATGAACTTTTTAAAAATAATGAGAACACAGGGATACCGGAATCGTCAGCGGTTGAGCATTTGCCTTGAAATCATGAGGTCTGGGGTTTGATTCCCAGCCCCAGCCTGTGCCAAACCCATATGCTGAACTGTGGTGCAATTGGTAACTGCCAGGATGGCACAAACGTGAAGGTTCTCACCTCCCATGTGGGAGGCCCCCAGTTCAATTTCCACCCAACACAGCCCACATTTACCTGTGTGGAATGAAACGATGTCACAACTAATGATGTACAACTATGGAGGCTGCTCTGGGCTCTCCCCACTTTTCTCTCTCTCTCTCTCTTTCTCGCTCTCTCTCTCTCTCTCTTTCACTTCTCTCTTTCTCTCTCACCTTCTCTTAAACAGTAAAATAAATCTTAAAAAAAAAATAATTTTAACAGCAACAATAAGAACAAGAATCATTCTATCCCAAGCCCTATTCTCTTTCTATTATATCATGCTATATCATTAATGGTAAACCTATGTACTTCTATAACAAATGAAGAAGAATCCACAAATGCTTGGCTTTGATCACTGTACTGTATTTCTCTTCTAGAGCCAACAATTGAACACTATTTAGAAGGAGCTCATTCCTGATAGCAGTTTTCTCTGGAATGCTTGCAAAGCTGGAATATGATGCTCTGGCAAATTAAGCAAAGATTTTGCCTCTCATTGCTTGGGCTGAAATAAGGAATGTGTTGTACTCAGAATAAGGCAAACTGTCAAAACAGTATGCCCTTTGGTACCCCTCAAACTGTTAAAGTCAAGAGCAAGGAAAGGCTGGGAAATTTTCACAGATTAGAGGAGACTAGGGAGACAAGACAACTACAATCAATACAAAGTGATACAATGGGCTTGGATCTTGCAAAAGGAAAAGGACAATAATGGAGATATTGATGAAATCTGAATTCTATATTTAGTTAATATAACATACCAGTGCCAAGGTTTTAATTCTGGCAAATGTTCTGGGGAGAGTAATGTAAGATGGCAACAATGGAGGAAATTAGATAAGAATGTAGGAGGCAGGATAATGGCCTTCCAAAATGTCTATGTTCCAAACCCTGGAAGCTCTGAATATGAGAAACTACGAATATATGGCAAAGGGAATTAAGCATACTGATGGAATGTGGTTGCTGATCAGTTGATTGTATAGTAGGAAGATAATCCTGGATTATCCACGTGGACATGATACAATCACAAAAGTCCTCAGATAAAGAAAAAGGAGTCAAAAGAATCCATGTCAGAGTGATGCAGTAGGAGAAAGACTTGATGGGCCATTGCTGGCTTTGAAGATGCTAAGGTCCAAATCAGGGTTAGGTGGGAAGCCTCTAACTTTGGAAATGGCAAGGAAATGGGCTTTTCTCTAGAATTCCCAGAAAGAACACAGCCTTCTCAGTCCCTTTATTTTACCTAGTGATCTCCATTTTAGACTTTTGATCTCCACAATCACAAGTTTTTTTGTTTGAAGCCCACCAAGTATGAGGTAAGTTATTACAATAGCCATAGAAAACTAATACAAGAGATGCATCTGAAAGAACTCCCTGGACTATCTTTGCAACTGTTTTATAATTCTAAAATCATTCCAAAATAAAGTTTATTTAGAAAAAGAAAACACTCTGTCTTGAAGAAAAGTGAGGGTGCATTTATAGAACTGGAGTCATTCAAGAATTCCTCGATAGAGTACAGAACTCTACACTTCAGCTTCCTGTTCATGGGTACTCATTTGCTGTTCAGTCTCCCCCAATTCTTTACCTGAGTCAGATACCAAGTCCAAGGAGCTAGGGCTTGACGTCCCTCCCACCTCTCACAGCTCTGACCTCCACCTCTTCTCTAGGTGGTGTTTTTGCCACTCCTGTAGGTGCTGACAGCTCAAATAGTTGTCACCACCTCCCATAAATTTGGCAATAAAACAAAACAAAACATGAAAATACCCTTTTTTATCTAACACATTTTATTGAAGGTAAAAATTTCAAAAAGAGCTGAACTATATTACCATAGCAACCAGATAGAAGTGAAAACACGCAGTCAACTCATTTTGGGGAGCTACAGAGTATCAAAAACCATGGGGTCCTCAAACAGGTTTGAACAGTCTTCCTTCCTCACCAGACCTTAACCATGCCTCTGACCATATCCCATGCTGTCAGTATGAGACGTTTTCCAGATTGAAGACAGTTTAACCCTTAGAAATACAAAGAGTAAGTGTACTTTCGGAGTGCAAAACTCACCTTCCTCGAAGAGGGCTTTCTCAACCAAGGGCCTTCCTTGGTTTTTGTTGTTGTTTTCCATTTGTTTGTTTTCCTTCTGTTCTTGACATCTCAATCATGGTTATTTCATACATACAGGGTCAGCCTGTAAAAAAAAATTGTGTGTCTTCAGATTCCAGGATGTCTTCACTGACCCAAATTATTGTTCCTTACTCTATGTGTAGGTAAACACCTAAAATGTCATCACTAGTGTTTAGGCATGGTTGTTGAATCTTAGCTTTATGATGTATAGATAGATAGATACTGTGCACAGGTTAGTAGACTTGCAGAGTACTCCCGGAATGTCATCTCTACCTCTAAGTTTTTGTGATATATCAGTGTCATATAACAGGCACTCTATTATTGTTACTTGTCCTCATCTTCTCCTCCTTTTTGTGGGTCTTGATAGTTTTCAAATATACCCTATAACAGTGCAGGGAAGATAATCTGGAAAGATAACTAATTTCATGAACCTTAAGAATTCCAAACATCCATAGGGGTACCTCAGTTCAAATCTTCACCATATGAACATGAAAACTGAAGCCAGGATACAGTTTGAGCTGTTCCTAAGAACAAAGCATCAATTACCAGCCAACCCGGGACCAAAATCTGGGTCTTCCAAAGCTTTGTATACCTTCCTTGAGCAGAAGAGTTACTAGCTAACAACTTGACTATAGGGCATATGGTAGTAATTAGTTGACAAATTCACAGGACTACACAGCAAGAACGTAGCCCAAAGACAAGCTAAATCCCTGAAAGGAGAATTAGGAACATCTCAAATATCAAGCCTTCTACAAAGAAAAGCCCTGCTCACGCTCCTAAGGAGAATTTCTCTGTTGTACTCATGTTTCCCTCATTACATTTTATGTGCCTTGGAAGCAGAAAACATACTGTTCTGGATGACATTTATAATGACAATGCCTAGCACAATATATGTCCCATATCAGAGGCAAAGGTTTTATTAAGTTTTGGCTGATAACTCAAATGCTTCTATAGTGCAAACCCCCTTATAAAGGAAATGCAACTAGTTATTATAAATATATATATTTGTAAATATATATGTTAATATTCATTGATCATTAATCTCATATTTTAAATGATCTAAAATGGAAATTATATATGACATATAAATAGGTATATAATCAGAAAAAATATTGAGTCAATTAAGAAAAAGAAATCTAAGAGCAAGACATTGGGTTTTGGTAGTTTTCCATCACAATTTGTCTTGCTTTCTATGATATTATAATGTTTTGGCAATTAAAAAATAACCAGGATGATAAATTGTATTAACCCTGTGGAAAAACAACAACAAAAAAATCCTATCTAGCATGATCTATATTATTCAGCTTTTAAAACACTACAGTGTCTTGGAGGAAGAAATCATTCAGCATTCTCTAACTTTATCTTTTCTGGGTCAATATGAGTGGAAAAAATAACACCAAGAACACTCATCTTACATAATAATTAGTGGAGAAATAATAAATAATACATGACAAAATGTCCACTGAGAATAAATGACATTTTTTCCTAGATGCATTTTTTTAAAGAAAGACTATGTGTGATGATCAGTTAGGTGACCCTTATTCTCCATTCGAGATAATCAGCAACAATCTTTAATATGGTTTTATTCAAATGATTATACAAAAAAAAATTGAAGTATAAACCTAGAATTTGTTTTTCACCTTAAAATCTTTCTTGGTTGAGGGGGATGGAAGAGAAGGAAGAATGGATTTCCACAGCTCCACTCACATCACTCTAAATCTTAAAATAATATGTCCTTTGGCAATCACTAAATCTTGTTATTGGTTTGAAGCAATAAATCTTCCAAGGCGTTGAAAAAAAAGCAGCAGCACCATTGTGGTAATGAGATTACACTGAAAATAAAGCGGTAGATTAGTAAAATCTAATTTGGAAGTGATGAAGTACATGTGATGTCCAAGTAATTATTCCTGCATAGTCCCCACTCTGGGGAGCTCAGAGTTATTGGACACTGCACTATGTTAATGATGCCACTGCCTGACATTTGGGTGAATGTGCTTACCGTCTGCTGTGTCGCCTCTCCTATTGTCAATACTCACCATTGGGTCCAGCAGCTGCATTCATAATGCTGCCACAGACACAGTCAGAGATGTGTGTGTGTGTGTGTTCTCTTTCTTAGGCCACTGTATTTTTCCATTTTAAAATTTGGGCTGAGACAAAAGGCTATTATGAATACTGCTATACGTAGAATAAAAAAATCCAAATACATTTCTCTGAGTCCTTTTTAAATACTTAGACCAGGTTGATGATTTGAATTCCCTTGTCTTTCAAAAGCATATACCTAGACCTACACTGGGCCAAAAGCAGGTTGTTGGGTAATGTTATACTGCATGTGGTGAGTGGAAACATTTCTCTTTTTTTTTTTTTAATGATGCAAACTCACTGACATAGTTTATTGTTAGCATTTTTTTTTTTTTTGGACTGGACAGACCAACAATCTCTATTTTTTTTATTTTTTAATTTTTGGTAGTACTTCAATTAATTAATTAATTTATTTAATTTATTTTTATTGTTAAATTTAATGGGGTGACATTGGTTGGTAACAATTGGATAGTGTCCCGATGTACAACTCCACATCACATCACCCATGCATTGCATTATGTGCCCAGCTCCCAGAATCAGCTCCCCCTCCAACACCATATATCTGGTGCCCACTCCCCCATCCCCCCACAACCCTCCATCCCCCCTCCTCCCTCCTCTCCAGGTAAACACCAGACCATTCAGTGTGTCCATAATGCTGGTGCCCTCTCCCTCCTCCCCTCTCTCTCTCCCTCCCCCCTCCTCCCCTTCCCTCAGGCAATCACAATGTTATTGAGTGTGTCCATAAGTCTCTGTGTCTTTGTAACTTTCAGTTTTATATTCCACCTATAAGTGAGGTCATATTTTTCCAGATTCTTTCATTCTGACTTATTTTGCTTAATAAGATGGTCTCTAGGTCCATCCATGTTGCCACAAATGACTGTATTTCATCATTTCTTATCGCTGAGTAGTATTTCATTGTGTAAATGTACCACATCTTCTTTATCCAGTCATCTATCGAAGGGCATTTTGGTTGTTTCCATGTTCTGGCCCCTGTGAACAGTGCTGCGATGAACATGCGGGTACAAACATCTTTAAAGATTAAGGTTTTCAGGTTTTTTGGGTAGATGCCCAGTAGAGGGATGGCTGGGTCATATGGTAATTCCATTCACAATTTTTTGAGGAATCTCCATACAGCCTTCCATAGTGGTTGTACCAGTTTACATTCC
>PVKE010040246.1:0-14672 GCA_004027555.1 Craseonycteris thonglongyai
AAAAAAAAAAAAAAAAAAAAAAAAAAAAAAAAAAAGAATATATTTAGCACAGCTTTAAAATATTTTATACCAGCTACATTATACTGCTGATTCATTTAGTAGTTTATATCTATTCTGAATCTTGGGTAGCTTTATGATAAACTAATTCATAACTCACATCACCTGTTCTTCTATTTTTATTTTATGTTTTTTTCCTCTAATATCGCCAGCTATCTTGAATATATATATTTTTATCAATTTAATTTTTCATTTATCAAAGTTTGTTTTTGTCCTATTCAGTAGTGCTAATTGCTAATTCAATAACATCTTAAAATTTGACACTAGGAAGGTATCTTTTGATATTTTCTTCTAATTTAAAAAACCCATGCTGGAAATATAAACTCATGCTTATAAAGAATAATGAGAAAATATCTAAATGGATTAATATAAATTCATTAAAAATTGTAGAATTTAAACAAAAAATCCCTCTGTGCATATTTCAAAATGAAAGCAGATGAATAGAGTCAACTTTTATTTGAAGAAATATGTATGTAACGATCAACATTTCAGTTAACTGAAACTCATTGTTGCATATTGTGGGTGCCATGTGGAACTAGGTTTTTATCTAATTTATGTTTTCATTATTAGCAGAATTATAGGGCAAGGAATCCATTCAAGCATCAATGATTTTGCTAATTACTACTATGTTCTAGGCTCAGTGCTCTGGTCTGGAAACACAAAGATCGAGAACAATGCTTGTTGTATAGCTTACAGTTTATTAGAGGCAAAATAATTATATCTTAGGTCTGTTCTTTTAGAGATAGAGCTTGAGGTGAAGATCCATGTGCAACTGATTTGTTCGGGAAGTACTCTCAGGAGAAACTGCTAATGGCTCAAGAAAGCAGGAGAGGAAAGAGAAAAAGCCAGGCAGGGGTATAATTTTAGGAGGTTGACCTCAACCTGATCCTTCAAAGGAACTGTGGAGTGTAAGTTATGTTTCAGAATCTATCATAACTGGGGGCAAAGGAGCAGGGCTTTCATATTCACATGAAACAATGAGTCACTGGGTAGGGAGGAAAGTCACAAAGTACTCCCAGGACTCTGCCTCTAGGAGCAAAATGGCTCCACAGTCCAAACACTCTTTGGTGAGAAACAGGGAACAAGCCCTCAGGTGCTACATGTAAGAAGGGTGAAGGGACTCTAAGAGAATGAGGTAGAATACCAGCTATTTGAAACAATGTATCAATAGCTAATTTATAGAACACAATGCATATTCATCTAAGAGGAAATTGCAGGGTGGTATAGCAACAAAGAGTACAGAACATAGCAGTGCTGTATGGGAGAGGGAAGACTTTCTAACAAATTATTTCTGGAGGACTGGAGGGAGTTAACTGATAATAAAGAAAAAAGGAGAACTTTCAGGTCAAAATGAGACCTGTATAAAAAGGCACAGAGTCATATGTTCATGGAAGAACTGGAACTAAAATAAAGAGAAAAAATTTTCCTACTTTTAAGCCTGTTGTGAGATTAAAATCAGATTATGAAATATAAAATCTTTTTTTAAACTTTTAAAGATGTAAAATCCTGCTACTGGTTGTTTGGAGTCAATGATTAATGACTTGGTTATGCTACAAAATAAAATCCTTCCATGAGGCAATTTACATCAAGCTTATCCAACCTGAGGCCTATGGTTTGCACGTGGTCTAGAATGGCTTCAAATGTGGCCCAACACAAACATGCAAACTTTTTTAAAGAATTGAGATTTTGTGTGTGTGTTTGTTTGTGTGTGTGTTTCTCTGAGTGTGTGGGTTTTTTGTTTGTTTGCTTGTTTGTTTTTTAGCTCATAAGCTATCCTTAGTGTTAGTGTATTTCATGTGTGGCCCTAAAACGTACTTCTTTCAATGTGGCCCAGGGAAGCCGAAAGGTCAGATACCCCTGATCTACATCAATCCCCAATATTTTGTATTTTAAGCATTTGCATGAAGATATACCCTCTTCTGTCAGCTTTGATTTGAGATAATACTAGTTTCTAATACAGTGCTCCATATAAATATAGAAAGCCTGATGTTGTTAAAGATAAGCACTAATTTTATTTAGTTTCTCTCACTGTGTATTCACACAAGAGGTGAGTGAATTCTTCAAAGTTTAAGTTCAAAGAAAAGCCATAGCCAAAAGAATGATCAGGAAACTAAAGTCTTCTCTGCTTCCAGGCATATCTAGTTTCAGAAATACCCATCCTCACCCTCTAGTCTTCCTTTTGGTTCCAATGCATTTACTGTGATGGTTCTGTGTCATTCAACATTCTATTGTCTGGCTGATGAGAAGACTGCTTGTCTATATTCAGACTCTTTTTTCTGTATAACTTCCCTAGCTTTGTTTTTCTTAATTTTTTAATTTTATTTTTAAAATATATATATATATATATATATATATATACTTTTTTTTTGACAGAGAAGGATACAGAGACAGAGAGAGACTGAGAGAAGGGGGAGAACCCAGAGCAGTCTCCATAGTTGTACATTAGTTTTTGATACAATTTTGTTCCACAGGTGGGCATAACCACATAGGGCAGGAACCAGGCCAGGGGCCTGCCTGCATGGGAGGCACACCCCTGTGAGCTAAGAGCCTTCCACATGGGAAGCACACCCAAGGCAGGAGCCAAACTGGGGCCTCTTACAAAAGAAGCTCACCGCTGCGAAAACCGAAGAGGGGGCACATCCCAGTTTAGTATATGTGTCCACATAGACCAGGGCTAGTGTTCGATCCTTGGACTCCAGGGCTGCAAGATGAGTGCTCAACCTGGTGAGCCATCCCAGCTTCCCCTTTGAGCTTTTTATTTGCACTACACACACTGGTAAATTCTTCTTTATAACACTATGAACATGTACCAGGCAGTGACTCTAACTTGTAGAAATCCTCATAAATTATATTGTTATTAACAGTAATAGTACTAGTAGTGTTAGTAGTAGTAGTGATCTATAATATTCTGGGCATACTAGAAAAATATGGTGTTTGATGCATAGAGTAGAGAATTTTTCAGATTAAAATTTGTTGCGTTGTCAGAAAATTATAGGTCTTTTTATAAAATGAGATTTGGAAGCAAGTGTGACATTTTGCTGTAATTTATGGTAGATTGATATGATTTATTAAAAATTGAACCTGTATGATCTGCAGTCCTATGCTACTCAGAATTCTATGTATTATATTAAGTAATTCAAGAGAACATATTTCCTCTGTAATATTTTCTGACATTACAGAGGATAACCTTTTTTTTCAAAACTATAATGAGTACTATCTACTCATAATCACCTACCACAGATATTCTTTAGACTTTTTCAGGCTGACACTCTGTAACTGTCTTTGTTTAGCTCCCAAAGGCTCTGGTAGCCAATAATCTCAATAATGATAGCAGATCAGACAAAATGATGTTTATTACCTTTTCTCTAGCTTTCTTGTACTGATGCAGAATCTTCTCTCAGAGGACAAACAAAGCTGGGACAAAATTCAAATTGCTCTCTACAGAGTGACCTAAGTGTATTCATATATGGCCTAATTGCTTGTCAACTGATAGAATTTAGCTTCAATTCTCATGTCCTCATTCACTAGATGTTAATTAAAATGCTATGTTCTGCAATTTAAGAGTTCTTCAGATTAGGTACAGAACTACAATTAAAAGGTATTTTCTAAATTCTAGTATGTTTCTTTTTCTGTTTATGTTATTTTTATAGAAACTGTCACAATGTCATTAGAACAGGATTTATGGATGATCATATTTAATAATGCAGCATATCTGAAATTGGATATATTTTATTCTCACTGTGACACTAGCAGTTGTCCCATGTAACTGTTCTTCTCTTTGTCCAGAGTTATTTTAGCAGGGGCCTGGGAGGGAGGTTCCATGCATGGTAAGGCAGCCTTTCTCATAGCTAGGGATGTGGAGTTAATCAGAAGTATCATAAGGCAACATCCTAGAATTTTCTGAAGAAGACTACAGGTAGACACATTTTGTCTGTCCCTCTTTCCTTCTGCTAGGAATGGGATGTGACAACTAGATCTGCTATTTGGGACCTTAAGCTTAAGCAACACAAGGTAGAAAATGTACCTCTAAGGAACCACAGTCACTGATCAGAGCCATGAAGCACAAACTGGCCTTTCTCCAGATTTTTCTTTTTTCTTTTACACAATAAAATCTACCTTTCATTTTATATAAATCACTATCAGTAGTTGGTCTTACAGAAGAACTTAAGCCTCACCATTATAGCCACCAAACCCTCAAGTTTCAATTTAACTGCTATATTTTCATTCAAAAGATTACTTGTGGAACTCTTTGCTGGAATCCAGAATTGAATTATCCATAAAGTCTTCTTATGGTACTTCCTGTGTATTTTATTTTTTCTCCAGTGACATTCTGTGTACCGATGCCAGGCAGGCTAGCTCAGAACAGTCTCCAGGTGAAGAAGTTAAAAGTAACGATAAATTAGTTCTACAGTTCTTGTATTGATTAACAAGCAGTAGTTTAGGTTCGAGTCAAGCAATTCAAATTAAAATAAATTAGATGAGTACTAATTTTACTTATTGGCTTATTTATTCATTTATTCATATAGAAGGTGTTTTCCTCTATGTACTTTCCTCTATGTACTTTCACTGTGTTCATAGATTTTCATATGAAGTGGTTGTCTATTTCTTGACTTCTAGATAGTTAAGAATTTTTCTTTTAATTTTCTCTTTGAACAATGACTATATTTCCATGTAAAGGGTGTCCCAAAATTCACGCAAGACTTGAATTTTGCATCATTTGTAAGGTAAAGTGTTGCCAATGAAAAAAAAAAGCATGACAGTTGACAGTTCAGGGTTATTAAAAATGGAGCCCTACACAAAAGAACAATGCGTTTTCATTGTTGAGCAATGAAAATTTACAATTTTTAATTATAAACCTGTGTTTTCTATCAAAATTACTTCTTGCGTGAATTTTGGGACACCCTTTACTTGTAATTTTTCAATTGTTCCTTGATAACTGCATTGAACAAAATTCAGATAACATGGCTTGTACTATCTCTGCTTTTTAAATCAAGGTTTTTAGTTTATTTACTTTTGTTGTTGTTTCCTACTACATGATTAATTTCCTCAGATTTTTAATGGACATAAAAAAAATTCATTGTATGAATGGAACATTTTTATTAGTCATATGTGTTTATTATATTTTACTTTGCCCTATCTTACTTATTTTTTTTAGGCATTTTTATTAATTGTTTGAGAGACAGTGAGAGAGAAAGAGAGAGAGAGAGAGAGAAAGAGAAAGGGGAGAGCCCAGAGCAGTCTCCATAGTTGTACATCGTTAGTTGTGACATAGTTTCATTTCACACAGGTGGATGTGGGGATACACAGGGCAGGAATGGAACTGGGGGCCTCCCACATGGGAGGGGAGGAACTTCACCAGTGTGCTATACCCATAGTTACCAGTTGTGCCACAGTTCACCATATGGGTTTGCACGGGCTGGAGCTGGGATTCAGTTACCAGACCTAATAGTTGCAAGGCAAGTGCTCAACCTGCAGAGCTAACCCGGCATCCCGACTTATTTTTTTATTTTTTATTTTTTAAAGATTTATTTATTGATTTTGACAGAGAGATACAGAGACAGAGACAGAGAGAAGGGGGAGGGCCCAGAACAGTCTCCATAGTTGCACATCATTGGTTTTTCCACATAATTTCATTCCACAGGTGGGCTGCATAGGGCAGGAACTGGGCTGGGGTCTTCACCCTGGTGAGAACTGAACTGGGGGCACTTCCTAGTTCAGCATATGGGTCCGCACAGCCAGGGCCGGGATTCAATCCTCAGTCCTCAGGACTGCAATGTGAGAGCCTAAACCACTGAGCCATCCCGGTTTCCCGTGACTTATTTTTTAACTTAATAAAAAAAAATTTATTTTATCTAGAACTGTTTAATTCTCAGATATGTGTTGGAATTTCCCATTGCAACTGCATTATTTCTCAAGTTCTTCCCCTTCTAATTTGTCTTATAATGTTAGCTTCTCTGTATATTACTGCATATCAATTAATGACAATATACTTTTGCTATTACTGGTAGTTATGACTTTTAACATTACATAAAGTAACGACCTTCTTTTCCTGTTAGTATTAAATTGCAAATAGCTTATTAATTTAATCTTATTGTATATTAATATTTTCACTCTTGACTGACTGCTTTGAATTTCCATATTTTTGTTTCCACTCTGTCTTTTCTAGTTTTGGTTTCTAATCTTTTATTGCCACTTTGTTTTAATGTATGTTAAATTTATCTATCTATGGTAAACAGCATATAAACATATTGTTACTTTTAAATTCAGTTATATATTATATGATATAATATTTGTGTATATAAATTATATAAGTATATGTATAATTACATAATTATATATTTGGTGGCAGCATATAAACTTGTTACTTTTAAATCTAATTGAATAGAATCTTGTAATGGGCAATTAATCTTTTCACATTTAGTCTATGACAGGTCAAACTGTTTCTATCTTACTCCATCGTTATTTAAAACTTTATATTTTTCTTTTCTGTTTTCTATATTTTTGGTCATTTTATCAGATTTCTGTGCTTTCCACCCTTTTCCTCTTTATCTCATTTTCCTTACCATTACTGGAATGGCACATATTATAAATTATTTTAATCAGATATTTATGGTTTTATTGGTATTGCAAGCAAAATACCTACTATTTCTCTCATACAGACACATTCCTTCCCCTTCCAACTCTCCCGAGTTTAAGATTTTAGATAACTTCTCTTCTCTTCTTCCCCTTCCCACAAAGCATTAAAAGATTTAGCTCCCCTTTGTGTCCTCTGCCCACTTTAAACTCCTAGGTTTTGCCAGGATATTGTTAGGCCTTTTATTCTATGTCTTTTTGGTTTTAAGCTATTTTATTTATTCCTTACCCTGGTGATCCATATTTATTCATCAAATACACATATATTACTTTCTATATCTTTGCTTCACATGCAGTTTATTTGTTGGGTGCTTAGAATGTTATCTCAAGTATTTTTGTTAGGCGGGATTATGGGAACCCTGAAGTTACTGAATGTTTACATAACACTGGATATTTTCCTTTCCTACTAAGATGAATGAAATCTTGTCTGTCAGATACTGGAATAAAGAGGACCCCCACCCCTGCTTTTCAGTAATTGCAGGGTTTATCTCAATGTTTTACTGCTTTTAGTATTGGAGATGAGAATCCTGAAGTCAAGCTGGTCTCCTGCACCACCCCTGGTTTATCAATTAGGATTAAATTTGAGTATTAGTCATAGACATAACCCCAAAAGCATGACATATGAAAGAATTTTATTTTTCTCATGTAGAAGTTTAAGGCTATATAAATAGTTCTGATAAGTAAGGTACAACACAGTGATGTGAGAAATTCAGATACCTTTTGTTTTATTGCTTCTCTGTGCTTGACTTACATTCCACATAAACTCATGAAAATATGTTAAAATGAGCAAAATATGGAGTGCTGCTTATTTATAAGGACATTTCTGCTTGAAACACAATGGCAAGAGAATAAAGAATGGATGGTTGGGAAATGTTTCCTTTGTTCTGGGTAGCCATTGCCCAGATGGATAATTCAGGGTTCAATTACAACAAAAGAAGGGGAGAGTCAACTTTAGGGAATAAGTGGGCTCTGACACATTGTTACAAAGTTTAGTCTTTCTTCCTGGAAGCCTATACAATTTTCTGTGAAGACTCTGAAGTCGAAACTTTTATTAGACTGTGTCTGGAGTTTCTTTCTTCATCAGTTAGACATAACTTGGTAAGCCCTCTCAATGAGTAAACTTAGGCCTTTGTGTGGCTCAGAAATATTTTCTTTCAGTATTTATAAACAGTAGAGAAATGAAGGTAGGAAAAACTGTTTATGCCTTGAAATTTTTGTTTTTAATATTCTGAGTGACAAAATGGAAAATTCCTGTGGAATGTTTCTACTGCTTAATAAAGTACAATGGTTGTCTCAAGGCAACAGACTTCTGTGATGGAATTTTGTGGTGAATTCACCACTTTTGTTTCATAGAATAGTGCTTTTACATAAAAAGAATGGTTGTTATACAAACTATGGTTTTTATTTTTTAAAATTTTTAAATTAAAAAAAATGTTTTTTAATTTATTTTTCTTTTTTGACACAGAGAGAGAGAGATACAGAGAGATACAGAGACAGAGAGAGAACTGAACTGGGTGAGCTCCCAGTTCAGCATATGGTTCCTCATGGGCCGGGGCCCGGATTTGATCCTCGGTCCCCGGTGCTGCAAAGTGAGCGCTTAACCCACTGGGCCATCCCAGCTTCCCCAAACTATGGTTTTTAGATTTGGGAATTTAGCAAATGTTTTCTCAGAAAATGAATTAAGTGAACCTACTATTTCAAAGAAAACACCTTAGCTATATCTGTAACTAACAATAAATTTCACATTTTTAAAAATTCACATTCTAAAGGTAGAAATTAAGATTTTCAATATCCTGCCAATATAAGCATGATGACATTCCAACACTTAAAGAATCTTCTGAAGAGATTGATGATGAGATTCATAAACCTGACTTATTATAAAATGAAATATGTCAATATTTGGAATATTTGCTTAATTCAATTTGTATTTTCCAAATGACTAATGCTTGATGTTATGACATCATGTATGGGTAAAAAGCCATAGACAGTGCAGAATAAACCAATGGATTTTAATGTAACAGGGTACTGAAAGTTCACTTATATGATTATAGATCTGACTTTGCAAACAAACATTAGGAAACTACCACATTTGAGTTTGAGGTTTAGTGTGATAACAAAGAAGATTATTCACAATCATCTGAAAAGGCTATTGAAATTCATTTTCCCTTACAACCAAAGATCTGGATGAGGCCAGATTTTTCATAAAATATTTCAAACAAAGCAACATGTTGCAACAGATTGCATACAGAAGCTAATATGATTCTCTAGTGATTTTGCATTGAACTGTATATTAATGGGATTTGCAGAACTATGAAACAATTCCATTCTTCTTACTCAATTATTTTTTGTTTTCTGACTAAAATTAGTTTTCTGATTAAATTTTTTCTTTTGTTAACATGCCATCAGTTTATTAGTATAATTTAAAATGTTAATCATACATAGTTTAAATGGTCTGTTTTAATTTATAATATAATAATTATGAATGAATATAATTCTACTAAGCGAAAGCTATTGGTATCCTTAATACATTTTAAGTGTAAATGTGTTCTAAAACCAAAACGTTTGATAACTGCTAGTCTGTATCACAGTTTCTTCTCTCACTATCATTTTTCTTTTCTCTTTTCCTCTCAAACACATACATGCACACACTTACATGCACATGCATATGCATGTGCTGTTGCTCTTTCCCCTATTCCTGAAAAATTCCTAGTACTGTACTAGTATTATGCAACTTAATCATTATATATTAATAATACATTTGAAATATATTATTATTTTAATATATCTGAAAGTACTATGCCATTTCCTTAACTCTTTTTATCCTGAACTTATTTTTTATTTATTGAAATATTTATTTTTCAGAACCAATTTTGTTTAGCATATTGTGATAAAACTTAGTGTCTAAATTGGAATTGCATTTTATTTATATCTTAGATTCTTAGAAATATCTATTATCTTAGAAAGAATTAGCATATCTCTATATAAGAACAAAAATATATAATTTGTTTTCTTTATTTGTTCACCTGTATATTTTGAAATTTAAATGAAAACAAAATGCAGATTTTGCCATGGCAATACTATTTATCAAACCAAAGCCCTTGTTACACCCTGTCTTCTATGAGCATATTTGTAATTAGTTTATAAACTAGTTAAAATCAGAAATTACACTCTTTCGTGTGTATTCCATGCACAGAAAAGGTGTTGATTAAATACTTGATATTTAAATTTATGAATTATGTAATTTTATTATCTCTAAGTGATATTTTTCTTTCACTCACAATTAAGGGCAAACGTGATTATATTCATGCTGATATTTTTTAACGATTTGGAGAACTTTCTAAAGATACGTTTAAAGTCATTAGGTCATAAATTTTAATTAACATTATATAAAAAAATAACATAGGTAATGACAGTATTATAAGATTTTAATTTCGAAGATTTGATCTTTAGTGGCATTTTTCATGTTTCTTCATGTGTATTTGATTAGAGAATTTCTATGAGCCATTTCTCAGCCTAAAAATAAAACCAAACAAATATATATATATATTACGTAGCAGGGACAAGGAAAAGAATAAAACCAAATCCTTGTTGCTTCCTATTTTACATCACTTTACGGTGCCATCATATGTCTTTTGTTCAGGTTTTATAAACTAAAATACACAACATTTGAGTTGAATGCCCTTCTTTATTGCTAGCAAAATCTATGTCTGTTGTGCACAGCTGTGTTTAATAGAACGGTATTGTTTCTAATGAAATGTTTTAGATATTCAAGTTGTTTTGGCAGTGTAATAGAAATGTTTACTTTGGAAAAGTTTGCACATTTTTTGGAAATAATAATTGATGTAAAGTGAATTGTAATTATTAAAACAGACAAGCCATTTGTGGGCTTGTTAAAGCAAAGTCGTTAAAAAAACGTTTTTATTGGTCAGGTATATACAATTTACACATAATCTCAATAAGCACCCATAGTAATATGCTTAAATTATTCAACTCAACAGTAAATTTAAAATAAAATAATGAAGCATGTCCAAAAAGAAATTGAGAGTCTATCTACTATTCCTGTAATAATAAATCCAAAGTACCTGGGGAAAAGAACAGAAACTTTTTAATGCCCAACAAAAAGAGAAACTAATTCATATTTTCAATATACTTCAATAGATTCCCTCCTTATTCTCAGGTACATGTTTCAAGATGCCCAGTGAATGCCTAAAATCACAGATAGTTCTGAACCCTAATACAAAGTCTGACAATTAAATTGGTGAACTTATCTTAGAAGAAGTGTTACATACCTCATTGTTGAATATCACTGTAGTCACCTTTGAAGTACTCCCCTTGGGAAGCTATGCACCTCATCCACCCTTCAAAGCAATTTTGGAACTCTTTTTCTGAATGGCCATCGCGGAGCTGTCATTGTGTTACTCTTAATGTCCCGAATGTTGTCAAAATGTCTTTCTTTCAATATTTCCTGTATCTTCCGGTAGGAAAAAAAAAAAAGTCATTGGGGTCAGAGAGATCAGGTGAGTAGGGAGGGTGTTCCAATACAGTTGTTTGTTTACTGGCTACAAACTCCCTTATAGACAGTGCTGTGTGAGCCGGTACATTGTTGTGATGCAAGAGCCATGAGTTGGAGAAAATTTCAGGTCATTTTCTTCTTTTTCTTAAAATATATATATATTTTTAATTTTTTTATTGTTTTTGACAGAGAGAGAGAGATACAGAGACAGAGAGAGAACTGAACTGGAGGAACTTTTTCATGCACCCTTTTCAGCACTTCCAAGTAGTTAACTTAGTTGACTGTTTGCCCAGTTGGTACAAATTCATCATGAACAATCCCTCTGATATGAAAAAGTTTAGTAACATTGTTTAGTCTTTGATTTGGACTGATGGAATATTTTTGGTCATGGAGAATTGGCTGACTTCCATTGTGCACTAGTATACTTTGTTTCAGGGTTGTATTGGTATACCCATGTTTCATCACCAGTGATAATATGGCCCAAAACATCGTCTTGCCTCTCCAAAAGGTCCTGGCACACAGTTGCACACACTTTCCTCCTGCCGAGATTTTCAGTTAAGATGTTCCCAACTGTTTCTCTATGAATGTTTTTTTTTTTTCTCTGCTATGCTTCTCATGATCATGGGTTTTTAATGCTTAATTTGACAAATATTTGCAATGTTTTCATCAGTTCTACATGTTACTGACCTCCACAACCACTCTTCATCAGCAACACTTTCTCTCCCCTCTGAAAAATGTTAAGTTCATTTGTACACCGCTTTCTTCATAGCATTGTCCCCATCTTTGGACTAACACGTTCCTGATTTCACTTCCTCTCTTGCCAAGTTTACAATAAATTTAATGTTTGTTTGTTGCTCTTTCAAGCTCTGACATTCTTATGATTGCACAAAAAACACACAACAACAATAATGAATACCACTGAACAAGACACTGCAACATGTCCACATGAACACAGCTGCTATACCAAAGTTATGAAACCTTACCGAGTTGTTTATACAGTGCTGCCACAATAAGCGCGTGGTGGCAAGTTCATGAATTTAATCATCAGAACTTGTGCATATGTGTGTATTTTTTCCTATCCACACATACTCATGCTAAATTTAACTTTAAGCTAGACACAGTAAAAGTTTAACAAATATAACTAATAATAAAATATAACACTTATAATCATATACTGTAATAAGATTTATATGAATAGGTTTGAGGCCAATTTAGGTAAAATAAGAGTTATTTGAACATAAGTACTGATACCACAACAGGCAATCTGATAAGTGAGAAGGCTACTAAGTGACTAATAGGTGGTAGCTTGTA
Organism: Craseonycteris thonglongyai; assembly: GCA_004027555.1. Taxonomy (NCBI): domain Eukaryota; kingdom Metazoa; phylum Chordata; class Mammalia; order Chiroptera; family Craseonycteridae; genus Craseonycteris; species Craseonycteris thonglongyai. The sequence goes on from PVKE010040246.1 coordinate 12,515, forward strand.
CAATGTGTACTAGGCAAAGGTGTAATTCATATCCCTGGTGGGATGGAGGTGGACAGTGTGAGATTTCCTGTAACTCAAAATGGCAGCATGCAATTTAAAACATAAATTATTTACTTTTGGAATTTTTCATTTAATGTTAAGGCTGCAGTTGATCACAGGTAACTGCATCTGAAGAGGGTAAAACTACAGATAGTGGAGGATGATTATACTTGTATTTAACTCCATTTATATTATATTTATTTGCCCTTCTGCTGATTAATTTATTCATGAACTCTATGCAATCAAATTAAAATTACAGATTCTATACAATGATGACATTACATTTATAGTTTTATAATTTTCTTGTATGTATAAAACATTTTAATAAGTTGCCAGAAATGACATTGTAGTAGTCCAAAAGCAAACTCCTCAAATTTGATTTGTTAGTTTTCTTTGAGAAAACCAACCTAAAGTAACAATCTTTGTTGATGCTTGCTCAGATCAGGTGGACCAAGACAGCAGGAAGTGCCTCTGACAGATTCCAAGACTCAAGTGTCTTCAATGAGACATTGAGGATTACAAATATTCAGAGACACCAAGGAGGCCGGTACTACTGTAAAGCAGAGAATGGCTTGGGGTCCCCTGCTATAAAGTCAATCAGAGTGGATGTGTACTGTAAGTAAATTTCCTAGAAAATTGTGATTATGTCTTTAATGGATTTATTGGGTCCTACAACTTGAGATATACTTGTTGTTGTTCATCTCTGGAGAAAAAATATGATTTATTCCTAAAAATAGAGTTTTATCTAGTTGAGAATGAAAAATTATATAAAATAATGATAGCTCATTTAATACATTTTCTGAAGAATCTCCACTAGAAATTTTCATAATTTGCATAAAATAATAAATATTCTTTAAAGAACATCAGATAAATGAGGCAATAAATAATTATTGACAACCCCACCATTGATATTTGTGTATACAAGGGCTATCCAGAAAAAAATCCAGCCATAAGTGTTTCTATTTTTTATATCACATGGCTGTATACTTTCTGGACAGCCTTTATGCTTCTAATCTTTAACATAAGTATATAAATGCATGTTTATAATTGTTAAGGGGTCATGCTATACTTTCTATAACTTGTTTTGTTAATTTTATCCATGTGTGGTTTCAGCTATTCTTATTTTTTAAGTGCACATCATATAAATTGAGTCACTTGCTTGTGACAAATTGAAACATCTGTATAGAGTGTGTTTTTTATCCAACTGTTGAAATCAATCAGTACCTTGGGCAATGCTATGTCATGTGGAAAGTGTTTGTTGATTTATTTTTGTTTTTACTCTCATTTTTCCATGTTTTGCTATTAGCAAATGTATTTAAAATCCTCCTGGTCTCCTTACATTTTTCTCCACAAAAGCAAATCACTTTGGTTTTTTGAACAGGTTTATTCATCATCCCATTGTCTTTTTACAAGAACTTACATTTTACTATACTTAACACTATATTAGTATAACATAATTGTTTTCTCACCTTAAAATAATTAAGGCATGAGTAACAATTGGGGCTCTGATTGTTTACTTATCTTGTATTATGTCCTTTTTCCTATTTTTTCAGTGCAGGACAAATGTTACATAGTTAGGAAAGTGATTGAAATTATATAAAATCTATTTATCAGATTCTATGCTGAACCTCATTTAATTATTCATGTGACTCAGAAGTGGGTGACAGTGGTGCATTTGGGATTCACCTCCCACATTTAGGTACTTGCTTTCTTCCTGGGAAGTAGAAGAGAAGAAATCCATTATTCTTGTCTCTTAGGCACCCTGCATCACATGCGCTGCTCTCTCCCTGTTGACTTCTAGGTGCACAAGTTGTCCTTCTCCATACATTTCCCAACTTCAATGTAGCTTCTGGCCCTTTCTCTCATGATCAAATATTGTCAGTTACATATGCTTTTTTAAAATACTATTTTGAGTTTTTTTGTTCATAGATAATTTTAAGTTAATCTAAATTTAATGTAAATGAGTTAAGTATTTCTATGATATAATTGTTTTGGAGTATGTAATTATGTTTCTTTTTGTTTGTTTGTTTTGGTTATTATAGTTTTGGTCTTGAAGCTTTAAAATATAGAACTTCAATACCTTAAACACAATTCTAGAATCTAAAGGGTCCCGGATATT
>PVKE010040247.1:0-14670 GCA_004027555.1 Craseonycteris thonglongyai
AGGAATGCCGGCATTCAATAAACAAGTAATTTTAGCCGGTCGTTAAATGAGTGAAGCCGGCGGTTGTTAAATGAGGAATGCCAGTGTTCACTAAACGAGAAAGTGCTGCTTGTCGTTAAATGAGGAAATCTGGCTTTCGTCAAACTAGGCATTTCAGAGGTTATTTATTAAATGAGTTATTCCTGCCAGTGGTTAAATGAGGAATACCATCAGTCGTTAAACAAGGAAGGCTGGCGGTCGTTAAATGAGGAAAGCTGGCAATCGTTAAATGAGAAAAACCAGTGGCTGTTAAACGAGGAAGGCTGGCAGTCATTAAACGAGGAATGCTGGCATTCACTAAATGAGGAATACTGGCCAGTCATTAAACAAGGAATGCCGGCGGTTGTTAAATGAAGAAAGCCAGCAATCGATAAGTGAGGAAAGCCATCGGTTGTTAAATGAGGAATGCCGGCATTCACGAAACGAGACATTCCGGCCGGCCATTAAATGAGGAATGCCGGCGGTTGTTAAATGATAAATTCTGGCAATCGTTAAACAAGGAATGCCGGCATTCACTAAACCAGTAATTTTGGATGGTCGTTAAATGAGTGAGGCCAGTGGTTGTTAAATGAGAAATGCCCGCGATCACTAAATGAGAAAGTCCTGCTGGTCATTAAACGAGGAAATCTGGCTTTCGTCAAACTAGGCATTCCAGATGTTATTTATTAAATGAGTTATTCCTGTCAGTGGTTAAACGAGGAATGCTGCCAGTCGTTAAACAAGGAAGGCTGGAGGTTGTTAAATGAGGAAAGCCGGCAATTGTTAAATGAGAAATTCTGGCAGTCATTAAAAGAGTAATTTCTTTGGTCATTAAACGAGAAAATCTAGCTTTCATTAAACTAGGCATTCTGGTGGTTGTTAAATGAGTTATTCCTGCTGGTGGTTGAATGAGGAATGCTGCCAGTCATTAAACGATGAAGGCCAGTGGTTGTTAAATGAGGAAAGCCGGCAATTATTAATGAGGAAAGCCGGTGGTCTTTAAATGAGGAATACCGGCTTTCACTAAACAAGGAATTCCAGCCGGTCATTAAATGAGGAAGGCCAGCGGTCATTAAAAAAGGAATGCCGGTGATTGTTAAATGAGGAAAGTCAGCAATCATTAAATAAGGAAAGCCAGCAGTTGTTAAACAAGGAATGCCACTGTTCACTAAATGAGAAAGGCTGGTGGTCGTTAAATGAGAAAAGCCGGCAATCATTAAATGAGGAAAGCCGGTGGTTGTTAAATGAGGAATGCCGGCGTTCAGTAAATGAGGAATTCTGGCCAGTCATTATATGAGTTAGACCAGTGGTTGTTAAATGAGGAATGCCGGCAGGCATTAAATGAGGAATGCCAGTGGTTGATTAAAGAGGAATGTCGGCAGTCATTAATCAAGGAATGCTGCCGGTCATTAAACGAGGAATGCTGGCCATCATTAAACTAGGAATGCCGGCGGTCATCAAACGAGAAATTGTGGCGGTCATTAAATGAGGAATTCCTGCTGGCCGTTAAACGAGGCAATCTGGCTTTTGTTAAACTGGGCATTCCTGCGGTTGTTAAATAAGTTATTCCTGCCCACTGTTAAACGAGGAATGCCACCAGTCATTAAACTAGGAAGGCCGGCAACCATTAAATGTGGAAAGCTGGCAGTTGTTAAATGAGAAATGCTGGCGTTCACTAAACGAGAAATTCTGGCTGGTCGTTAAATGAGGAATGCTGGTGGTCGGTAAACAAGGAATGCCGGCAGTCGTTAATAGAGGCATTTCTGCCGGTCATTAAAGGAGGAATGCTGGCAGTTGTTAAATGAGGAATGCCATCGGTCGGTAAAGGAGGAATACCGGCAGTTGTTAATTGAGAAGTACTGCTGGTCATTAAATTAGCAATACTGGCGGTCATTAAACTAGAAATGCCAGCAGTCGTTAAACAAGAAATTCTTGTGGTCGTTAAACGAGAAATGCTGGCGTTCACTAAACCAGTAATTTTTGCCGGTCATTAAATGAGTGAGGCCGGCGGTTGTTAAACGAGAAATGCCTGCGTTCACTAAATGGGAAAGTCCTGCTGGTCGTTAAATGAGGAAATCTGGCTTTCGTGAAACTAGGCATTCCAGAGGTTATTTATTAAATGAGTTAGTCCTGCCGGTGGTTAAACGAGGAATGCCGCCAGTCATTAAACAAGGAAGGCCAGCGGTTGTTAAATGAGGAAGGCCGGCAGTCATTAAATGAGAAATTCCTGCTGGTCATTAAACAAGAAATCCTGGCTTTCATCAAACTAGGCATTCTGGCAGTTGTTCAATGAGTTATTCCTGCTGGTGGTTAAAGGAGGAATGCCGCCAGTCATTAAATGAGGAAGGCCAGCGGTTGTTAAATGAGGAAAGCCAGCAATTGTTAAATGAGGAAAGCCTGTGGTTGTTAAAGGAGGAAGGCTGGCAGTTGTTAAAGGAGCAATGCCAGAGGTCCTTAAATGAGGAATGCTACCATTAGTTAAATGAGGCAGGCTGATGGTCATTCAACGAGGAAATCTGGCAGTCATTAAACGAGTAATTCCTGGTGGTTGTTAAACAAACATTGCCAGTGGTCATTAAACAAGGAATGTCTGCTGGACGATAAATGAGGAATTCCGGCGGTCGTTAAAAGAGGATTTCTGGCAGTCGTTAAACAAGGAATTCCAGCGGTCGTTAAATGAGAAATGCTGCCAGTCTTTAAATGAGGAAGGCCAACGGTCATTAAAAGAGGAAATCTGGTGGTTGTTAGACGAGAAATTGCTGCCGGTCTTTAAACGAGAAATTTCTGCCAGTCTTTGAACGAGGAATTTAGCTGGTCAGTAAATGAGAAATCCCAGTCTGACCCCTCAGGAAAAACATGGTGGCCGCCTGGCTACTGCCTTAAAGCAAGTCCTCCTGTTATGTAGGCCAGCTAGCAGTCCTCAGGGCCAGTGGTGGCGGCCAACTGGCTACTGCTGCATAGGCAGTTACCTAGCTAAGGGAGCCGGCTACAGGTTCCACAGGACAGTATGGTGGGGCAGCCTGGCTATCACCTCAAACTAAATCCCCCAGTTACAGAGGTCCACTCTGACCACTGAGGCTCAACATGGTGGTTTCCATGTTGACTTCCCTATAGCCAGTGATTGGTGGTGGCTCCTCACCAGATTGAGGCCTGAACCCCACGTGATCGATCCCTGATTCCCACATGATTGGCAACTGCTTGTCACATGTTTCGCACCAACCTATCACATAATCAGCGCCTGAAGCCTATGTGATCAGCACCTGATTCCCACATGATTGGCGGCTGCACGTCACGTGACCGGCACCTGATTCCCACGTGACTGGCAGCAGTTTGACACATAATAGGCGCAAACCTGTTATCTAATCTTAGGGAACAAGGCCCCAAAGTTAGGTAAGACCCTGTGAAAATTCTGTGTGAAGCAAAATCTGAATTGGTGTTTATGGGCGTGGCACTGTACAGTCTTGAATTTCTTTGCATTTGGCCCTGAAAAGAGAAAAAAGATAGTCAGTAATGGGCTCCAACTGGATGCACATTAGCCTGTCGGAGGGTGGGGCATCACTCAGATTCTCAGGGGGCATTCAAGGTCTCAGTGGGGCCTCTGGAGAAACAAACCATCCCCCCAGCCCTTTGCAGGATGGGCTGACCTGCTGGTCCACCATGCCTCTGCTCCTAGCCAGGCTACAGGAAGCATTACCTTATTTGGTCATCCTTATAAAGTATATCGGGATCGATTTGCATGTGGTGTTACCTGTACCACTCACATCCTAATGTGGTATTTTCTTACCTAATGACAGGAAAACTCACTACTGTAAATCTGCACTGTGAAGGGTCACAATCTCACTGCCAACAGAGAATTTGCCTTCAGAGCAGACACTTAGGCCATTCTGTGACTATGAACAAACAGTTGGACACTTGGCTGTCTCTGTACAAAATTTCCTGAAATGTTTTTTGCAGTTGTACCAGTCATGTATACAGGATATAAAAAGGCTTGCAATATAAAAAAAAAGTTGTATTTGGGCAACATATTTGATATCTTTCAGTCCTGGTCTATGTAGCTTTAAGTATGACTTTGCTTCTGGGTAAACCAAGCCTCTGCAGCCTGGAAGTGAGCTGTGGAACACAGAGCTTGGAAAGACTTCTGGAAAAAGGATCAGCTACCACACCTGATATAGTAGTTCTGGTCATTCAGGACATAGGGTGGTCCCACCCCCACTGGGAAAGTACAAGACCACCATTTGTCTCCCCACAAGGGCACTTCATCTCAAAATTTATTGATAGTTCTGAGGGCCCTAACATCCTCCACACAACAAAACTGCCTTCAGTGAAGTTGAACTACTACCAAGCTCAGCAGGAGGCCTCACCAGTAAAGGCCAATGTGCACACTCTGCACTCAGGAAGAAAAAACTTGGTAAAAAAATGCCACAGAAATCAGGGCTGCTCTGTGGAATCATCCAAATGACTCAGCTTCTAAATTTGTGCAGAGCACAGGTAGTCCTCCACCTCTCCTGCAGCACACAGCTGGCCTTCTTACCCCTCAGCAGACCCATACCCTGAGGAAAACATGGGCGTGGTATTGGGAAGCACTCCAGCAGTGGACCAAGGGCCTCATTTGGGGCATGGCCAAACTGACTTACCTTCTTCCACTGAATTTGTGGTAACATGGACAGCTGGAAGGGGCTCAGAAGTTGCTGAGATTCCAGAGACTACAGCGAGGCGGCCCAGTGGAATCCTGAAAGGGACCGGAAACCTAGTACTTGCCAACCTGGAAGCTAACGCAGTGTTGCAGAACAGGAAGAGGAGAGGGAAGAGTTGGCACAGCTGCCCAATTTCAGCTCCACTGTGACTCACCCAGGAAGCTGAGCTGTGCTCAGGGTCTTGAGTGGTGCATGTGTACCTGTCAAATGAAGTGGGAGGTGTGGCACTGCAGGGCTGGAAGTGTAAGCTCTAGCTCAGTTCCATATGCCAGCCGCTGGATCTTATGTGGCCTGAACTACATTGCCTGAAATTCTGTCTCTGAAGCAGGGCCATGCTCTGCTTCCTTCCTTTTGAAAGATGAAAAACACTCTCAATCAAACTATTCACATCCCAAGTCCCCCAGTGGGGCCACTCCTCAACCTACTCCCTGCCAGTAGATCACTTCATTTTTCTTTGGAATACCAGAATGGGCAAATTAGTTGAACATGAAGCTTTTAAAGTAATACAGAAAACAATTTTGTTATGCTAATGCTAGACATTATATATCTTCCTGTCAAATATTGTGATGGATTCATTAATTCATCTGTTATGTATTGTGTGTATACTATATGCCAGGCAGCACTTTAAATCTGTGGCATGTAACTGTAAATAAAGCAAAGTGTAATTCTTGCTAAATATGTGTTGTTGTATTTTGGTATAAAATTGAAAAACATAGATTGACATGAGAAAAAGATATAACTAGCTAAATAAAATAACACCTCAAATGATCCATGCTCACCTTATTTCTGAAAACAGAATGCATGACATGATGTAATTTAGTAGAAATCTTGCCATTTCATTTTTACAATTAATACATTTTCTCAACTTTTGTTTTTTTCTATTTAACAAATGAAAATTGAGCTTCAATATTAGTCAAGCTCTCTGAAATCTTCCTTTAAACATCACTGAATCTGATTTACTTGAGACAAACACTAGCAAGTGGGACAGGACTGTTCTGCAACTTCCAGGGCCCAAGACCTAACAAACCAATTGATGTATATAATCGCATCTGCAGATAAAAAGAAACATTGTATCTCATCATGTGATGTAGAAACATTTGACAAAACAGAACACTCACTAGTGAAATATTAGCAACACACAGGAAGTAAAATAGAAGCTTTGAGCCATGACTTGATTAAAATATATATATTGAATCCATATATTCCTCTGTTCCTCCAAATGCATGGCTGGATAGGTCCCGGAGAGACCCCATATAAGCTCTATTTTACTTTATGGTGAACAATGGGATATTTTCTCCCTCACACTTGGAAGCAGGAAATAATATCATTTTCATCAAGTTTATTAGACATTGTGCTGGAAGCTCTAGCTTTAGCATTATGGCAACAAGAAAACATAAAATTATAGAGATTGGGAAAGAAATGAAACTGGAAACTTTCACAGATGATATGATGGTCAATGTAGGAAACCCCAAAATACCATCATTAACAATTAAAAAAAAACTCCTGAAACCAAAACTCAATTAGAATAAGGTTGTAGGACATGAGACTCTGCAAGACTTGAAGCTCTGCCACCAGCCAGGTTTCAACCTTGCCAACAGGTAGAAGTCCCAAATAAACTTGGAACTGTCTCAGCTTCAGCCCTGCCCCCAGTAGCTCCAAAGATCTCACCCTGGCTGCTGGACAGCCACTTGTCCCTGGTTATCCCACCCCAAGGCAAGCCCCACCCCTTATTCCAAGAGGGCAAAGACAGTGGCTGTGCTCAGAAATTTTATTGTGACTTCATCCTAGTAGACCAATGGAAACAAAGAATTAAGGCCATGCCCACTGCACTGTTGTAGATGAGCCCTAGACCCTCTTTCCTACTTCAGTCTTGAAGTTGTTCTGTGGAAGAGCTTTCCTGTAAAAACGCTTCTTGAATGTATGCTGGGTGAGCATTCAGCCCACCTCCTGTGCCCCAGGGTACCGGAAGAAATCCATCATTGCCTTTTAGCTGATGCTAAGCAGTTGGTCGAAGGGATGTCTGAAGAAACCCAGAAGAGCCACTTGGCCAAAGACAAACAAATGCTGAAGATGCCAGGTCTCACCTTCTTGATTTAGCCAAGGCCTTTCCATGGTCAGGCCACAACCAAAGTCTTTGCTGCCTCTGACACACACAGGGCAAGCCCCTTGTTTATTGTTGTTGAGGTCCTGAAATCTTTTCACCAATCTCTGTGTGACTTTGTACTTATAAGACCTGGGGATTTGAATCAGTCTCTCCCTTCTTCTTCCCACCCAGACCTCCTCTGCTCTCTATCATCAAGAACTGCTGTCAGGGTCATGCAGTCTCTGTCCACACTGCTGTGCTGTGATTGGGCATCTTAGGCTGGAGTGAAATGTAATTATGTATCAATCAGCCATGAAACCACATCCACAGCTCCAAGCCTGTTGGTCCACATTCAGGACCCAGGACCCAAGTGCTTTCACACGCTTTCCCATTTATCAAGTCACAGTATATATTTCCAGCTTGAAGCAGACTTTGGCTTATGGAACCTAGGGCAGAGAGCCTTTAGGCTCCCATAGTCTAGACGATACCACTTCCTTAGACACTGAGAGTGTAAAAAGCTTACAGTATATTAGTGATCTTGAAATGTTGACCACTCCTCTAGGTGACGGTGGGGTAAATGTATTTAGTTTAGCTTGGTTTTCACCTGTTTCTACACTCCATATAAGTTTTCTAATCTTTCATCTGAATATACAGCACACATTTTAACTCCTTATGATACTGGCAGCAGATTGGCCCTCAGGCATTGCTCTTTGGAGTGATATGTGATCCTGCTCCTTGCAGCAGCTCCTATCATTTGCACTTCACAGCTGAAAACTTTTCTCAAATCTTGATCTCAAAATGAGGTGGTCTGATTTCGACAGGTGGAATGTGAGAATGACACATCCGTTTGAGGGAGTTCTCTTGAGAGAAAGAGCCATTAGTATTAGTGAAATGAGGAATGACATTGACAGACATTTCTAAGATTGCAAATGATTTTTCTCTGACATGGGGCTTGGTTTTCTATGTTTGCTACAATCCTGGATTCACACGAGATGTGCCTTCACTGATTTCCGACTTTGGGCTACACTGATAGGAAATCTGACAAGCACTGGTGTGCATATCTACTAGAGGTGTAATAAGGGCCCTGATGTCTGATCGATTACATGTTTACCTTACCATCTCTGCCTTTGTTTTGGCCACCTGTAAGCAGCTGAATTAGGGCATCACACCCAGACCTCAATCTGAAGACTGCACTTTAATTCCCATGTTGCATTTCTTAAAAGCTGTATCATCAGTCTAATTCTCTAATCATTCAGTGAGAATAACCACACCTGGTGGGATTGTTTTGGCATGAGTTCAGATGGTCAGGATGAGTATTCTGCAAAATTTCAGGTAGAATGTAAATACAGGGGAGTATAGTTCTCATGAGAGTTGCTGATTTTCTTTCTGCAGCAAAGTGAATAGCAGAGAAAACACATCTTTCTGGCTCCTGCAGATGGTATGAAGTACAAGAAGACTAAAGAAGGCAATGACCATGACAGAGCCATTTCTGATGGTTCTCACACACTGGAGGAGTTAAGTCTTGGTTGACTAGGCTTCCAGGGATATGGGTGCTCAGGGGGCAATAGGGTGAAGTGGATAAGATTGCAGAAGAAGTGTCAGACACTGGATAAGTATTCTGTGTTTGAATCCAAGTTACCAAGAGAGACCTCAACCTGGCCAGGATTCATGACTGGAAGAGGACTGACCTCCCTCAAATCCTTTCAACCAGTAAGCTCATAACTCTGATCTTACTTGTTAGAGTCAGTGGTAAAAGTTAGAAAGGCATCATCAGTAGGTCACAGCATGAATGGTCACTGCTTAGACTGGAAACATGCAAAGAACCTGACCCAGCCTCACCAGCCCATTTTTTTGTAGCACTAGATATATGAAAATCAGGCATTAGGTAATTTCAGAGACCAGGACAAAGAGAGAGATTCAGCAATTTACTTTTGGACTGAGACCCACTGGACAGGCCTTATGTCCTCAGGACATTTTCCCATCTAACTGCAGTTTGTCACCAATCGTCCTCATCTTTCTGCTCATCTGGCCTATTGGCCTTAGCTTTCTAGAACCAGAAGCTTGGACTAGGCTGCCACAGCTGTGCATGGAGGAAGGCAGGTGGGACTGTGGTCAAGAAGGTTGGCTCAGGTGGAGGCTAGAAAGCAGCATCTCAATGACTCCTGGTCACCAAACCCAGGATTGTTCTTCAGAAAGCTGAGAGTCAATAAAGGAGCACCTCAGCTCTAGCTTATTGGGTGATTTCTTTGCAGGTATTTAGTTTTGGATCTAGAAAGTGGGGGGGGGGGGCGGGGTATTTTTTGACCTGCAGAACTGGGGAATGGTTTCTATTTGGGCACCTTTATTCTCACATAAGGTTTGAATTAAGTAAACACAGTCTGTGTTTGGGAGAAGAGGAAAAGAAGGAGAATGAGGGAACAAACACAAATGTTGTGTTACCACATCTCTACCTTCATCCCTTCCACCCTGTGCCCAACACAGAACCATGGGGAGCGTATCTCTGAGGCTCAGAGGAGCTTTCTGTAAGAACAGCACCTTTGTTCTCCCAGATTTTACACACGATGTTTCCACATGTTGTGACTGCCACAAGTCAGAACTATTCCTGTCCTTTTGTAAAGGCCAGAAAAAACAGGACCCCTTGTGTTCATAATGGAGGTCGTGCTGTCCTGCCCTGAGCTCTTTTCAGCCAGAGGCACAAGCCCTACATGTGCCATAGCCACACCTCTGAGTGTCTCACAGCTTGTGTACTTGTCACTCGGACTGGAGGATTATGTGTCCTCACTTCTCTGTACCTTGGTATCCATGGATGTGACATGCCCTCTTCCCCACATAGCTCCTTAACCCCCTGTTCTGTCATGTGGCAGATGCCCATAACCATGCAGCTCCTGCAGCAGCATCTGCTACAGAGCTCATGTCACATGATAATATCTCTACCTCCAGTGACTGTGCAAACAACTATATGCCTCTATCCCCTCAGCCCACAGACCAACTGTCAGAACCCCAGAATGTAATTTTATTTGGCCTGGGCAGAAAACTAATCTTATTGCTTCCTCTCTTCTCATCCCATTCAACCACAAGTGGCTGGCAATCTTAATGCCATCCCAGTGATGGGCAGTCTAATAAACGGCCTACTACACATATAAGAAGTTAGGGTGGTGGTCCAATCACTCCATTTGGAGGACCAGCACTCATCTTTAGTCTTGATCATTATAACCATAAAAAATGCATTCAGTAAAGAAAAGCTAGAGGCATGCCTTATTCATATGCAGGACTACTATACAACCGATACAATAATTAAATATATGTTCTATTCAGAAAAGGAAAAATAAGTTGCAAAACCACCAATGATAGAGCCCAGGACAACAGCAATGTAATGTGCATTAGCATCTTTGCATATGCAGAGAATCGGTCTGGCTTGTTTAGACTTGTGTTGGAGGACAGTTCAGGAGGACTTTAAACACTTTTTCATTGAATAGTTTACAGTAAGCTTTAGGTAAGTATAAATCCTATGGGTTTGGTGCTAGTAATAGGAGGATAGAGATCTTTTTTGACCCTGCATTTTATGTTGACCAGGGCTAAAACCCATTTAGCATATAGGCATTACATTGAACAGCCTTGTTACCCCAAGATTTACCCTCTTCCTTTATCCTCATATGGATTTCTGAGCCCCTGTTGGGAAATGTCTGAAAACTCTGTCCCTTCTCACTTTCTTTTCTAACCAACAGGAGCACCTGTAATATGGCAACCTTCACCTCAAACACCCTGCCAAGCCCAAGCTTGTGCAGAAGGCACCCACATGGGGCACTCCTGAGCAAAGTGTGCCTATGGAGACTGACCAAGCCCTCTATGTGGCCATGGACATCATGCAGGTTAGTGGTCTCCTCCATTATGGTGGTGCTGTGTGGGCTGAGCTATGGACTGCTGAGTCCTGAGTGTGCTTTTGGTTGCAGAACCAAGTCAACCAAGCCATGATGGAGAATGTGCAGCTACAACATTGCATACAGAATCTGAAACAATTACTCAGCCAGTTCTCAGGAGATAGAGGCATCACACATGCTTTGGAAGAAAAGGGTAGGAATGCAGTGTGGTAGATGGAGAGTTTCAGCAGCCTGATCCCTATTAACTTTCCCTCACTCCTCACAGGACAATACAGGGCATATCTTCTGAGAGCTGGGCTGAGGGTGTGATCCTGGGAGCAGCAGTTTATTAGCTGGCTGGCTCAAGATATAGCAGAAATGAAGGTAGAGGCTCTGATGTTCTACACACGTGGGGATGGGCGAACAAGTGTGAGTGCTCAGTTTCTCTTTCTTTAGCTGAAGTTCTGGAATCTGGAGGAGCTGATGTTACCCCTGGTGAGTAAATAGGACATGGATGGAGAGTTTCTGAGAGCTGTCCAGAACCTAGCTGTTATGCCTACCACAGCTTTCCCTTACCCTCATGAGACTGGCACTGCTGATAGTCATATTGGTGAGTAGAGATCTCTGGCCAGGCAGGTGGTTGGCATATAAGAGCTGAGGCAGGCACATGGCTCAGAGACCTTCCTTTTTTCTCTCAAGTTTCTGTGGAGGTAAGCCTAGCTCACAGCTTACACCCCAGCCAGAAAGAGACCCTGCCAGGTCTGGAAACCCCAGAGAGCCCCACCCATCAGCAGACAATGCAGATGCATCAAGAAAAGACTCCACAGGAGCTCTCAGACTTGGGCAACAAACCCTGAATGCTCTTCTTATACTTAGGACATGATGTTATTATAAACATCTGATGGACTGACCACAGATGAAGCCTACACCACCCCATTTGCTCTTCCTCAACCCCCCATCCCTGAAACTAAGTCCAAGTCCCTAATTTCTAGTTAGGTTTCCTAAATATGACACCCCACCCTCTGCATCCTCTCTCTTCCTCACTGACCCTACCCCAACTTGTATTGGTTTTCTTGTTTCAATACATTTTATGTAAACATTGTGATATTTTCTTATAAAGCCTGAACAGCTTATTCATTCTCTCTCTCTCTCTCTCTCTCTCTCTCTCTCTCTCTCTCTCTCTCTTTAACTTCAGGCACCAATTAACTTCCAGAAAAGAATTGGTTGCTTTTCATCCTTTTCTTATGAGCACCTTCAATATTTTTATCTTTAAGTGTCAGAGATGTTGGGCTATTTGGAAATTGGGCCTGACATGTTGAAATTTATAGCTGGGCGTGTTTTCTGGGATGCTGTGGGTGTATTGGGACACAGCCTCTTAGTACTGCTTGTGACAGTGCATGGTGCCAGCAATTTCTGTACTAAGGATTAGGAAAAAAGGCCCCAAAACTAGGGAGGACCCTGCGGGAATTCTGTGTGGAGCTACATCTGAATGGGTGTGGGAGGGGTGCTGGCACTGCACAGTCCTGCATTTTTCTGCATTTGGCCCTGAACAGAGAAAAGAGGTGCTCAGTCAGTAATGGGCTTCAACTGTATGCACATTAGCCTGGGGGAAGCTGGGGAGCACTCAGATTCCCAGGGGGCATTTAAGGATTCAGTGAGGCCACAGGAGGAAAAGACCACTCCCCAGTCCTTTGAAGGATGGGCTGACCTGCTGATCCAAACTTCCTCTGCTCCTGGCCAGGCTAAAGGAAGCATTACTTCATTTGGTCATCCTTATAAAATATACCAGAATTGGTTTACACATAGTGTTGCCTTTAGAACTGACATCCTAATGTGGTATTTTCTTACCTAGCAACAGGAAAACTCACCACTGTAAATCTGCACTGTGAAGGGTCACAATCTCAGTGTTAGCACAGGACTCACCTTCAGGGCAGACACTTAGGCCATTCTGTGACTACGAACAAGCAGTTGGACACTGGCCAGTCAATGTTCAAACTGTCCTGAAAGGTTTTTTGCAGTTGGACCAGTTGTGTCTACAGGATTTAATATGACTTGCAATATTAATTAAAGTTGTATTTGGGCAACATATTTGATTGCTTTCACTCCTCATCTATGTAGCTTTAAGTCTGATTTGCGTAAGCGAAGCCACTCTGCAGCCTGTACTTGAGCTGTGGAGCCCAGAGCTTGCAAAGCCTTCTGAAAGAGGGCTCAGCTACCACATCTGATATAGTAGTTCTGGTCATTGAGGAAACAGGGCGGTTCCACCCCCACTAGGGAAGCACCAGACTACCCTTTGTTTCCCCACAAGGGCACTTCATCCCAAGATTTCTTGATAGTTCTGAGGGCCCTAACCTCCTCCCCATCTTAAAACTGCCTTCATTGAAGCTGAACCACTGCCAATCTCAGCAGGAGGCCTCACCAGCCAAGGCCAATGTGCACACTTATTGCTAGGGAAGAGAAAATTTGGCAATAATATTCCATGGATATCGGGTTGCTCTGGGGAAACATTGACAAGACACAGCTTCCAACTCTGTGCAGAGTGCATTCACCACTTCACCTCACTTCCAGAACAGAGACGGCCTTCTTACCCTTCACCAGACCCACAACCTGAGGGGAACATGGGCATGGGGCTGGGAAGCACCCAGGCAGTGGAACAAAAGACTCATTTGGGGCTTGGCCAAGCTGTCTTACCTTTTTGTGTTGACTTTGTGGTTTCATGGACAGCTTGTAGGGGCCCAGAAGTCTTTTAGCTTCTAGAGACTGCAGCAAGGGGGGTCCAATGGATTCCTGAAAGGAACCGTAAAGCTAAGACTTGCCATCCTGGAAACTAATGCAGTGTTGCAGAGAAGGAGAAAGACAGCGAAAAGTTGGCTCAGCTGCCTAGTTTGAGCTCCATGGTGACTGTCCCAGGAAGCTGTGCCCTATCTGTGCTCAGGGTCTTGTGTGGTGCATGTTTTCTTCTTGCAGGGAGTTGGGGGTTGCAGCATTGCAGGGATGGAAGCGTAAACTCCAGCCTAATTCCCTGTGCTGGACTCTGGATCTCATGTGGCCATCCACCACATTGTCTGAAATTCTGGTTTTAAAGCAGGGTCATTCTCTGCTTTCTTCCTTGTGAACGATGGAGAACACTCTCCACCAAACCACCCACACCCCAAGTCCCACAATGGGGCTACACCTACACCCTCTCACTGCCAGTAGATCACTTCATTCTTGCATTGGTATACCAGAATGGGCAAAATAGTTGGGCATGACCCTCTTAAACTAATACAGTAAAAATTCATTATGCTTAATCTAGACATTATATATTTTCCTGTTAAATATTGTGATGGATTCATTAATTCATCAGTTATGTATTATGTGTATACTGTGAGCCAGGCAGTGCTTTAAGTCTGTGGAAAGTGACTGTATATAAAGCAATGTGTAATTCTTGCTAAATATGTGTTGTTGTATTTTGGTATAACATTGGGGAATGTAGGTTTACATGAGAAAATAATGTTTTTTTCTAAATAAAATTACACCAGATATATGGTGGTGGAGGGGGACCTGATTCTGGGAGCTGGGCACATAATGTGATGCATGGGTGATGTGATGTGGAGTTGTACATTGGGAAAGTATCTAATTGTTACCAACCAATGTCACCCCATTAAATTTAACAATAAAATATAATAATATTAAAAAAAAAATTACACCCCAAATGCTCCATGCTCATCTGATTTCTGAAAACAGAATGCATGACCTGATGTAACTTAGTAGAAATCTTGACATATTGTAATTACAATTAATATATTCTCTCAAATTTGTTGTTTCTTTTCAACAAATGAAACTTGACCTTCAATATTAGTCAAGCTCTCTTGAGTGTTCCTTTATAAATCAGTGAATCTGAGTTACTTGAGACAAACACTAACAAGTGGCACAGGACTGTTCTGCAACTTCTAGGGCCCAAGACCTAACAAATCAATTGATGTATATCATCACATCTGCAGATAAAAGAAACATTGTATCTCATCATGTGATGTAG
>PVKE010040248.1:0-14668 GCA_004027555.1 Craseonycteris thonglongyai
GAGGAGGGGTGAGGGAGAGAGGGAGGGGAGGTGGGAGAGGGCACCAGCATTATGGACACACTCAATGGTTTGGTGTTTACCTGGAGAGGAGGGGGGAGGGGGGTGGGAGAGTTGTGTGGGGAGGGGGGAGTGGGCACCAGATATATTGGGTTGGAGGAGCACCTGGTTCTGGGTGCTGGGCACATAATGCAATGCATGGGTGATGTGATGTGGAGATGTACATTGGGAAACTGTCTGATTGTTACCAACCAATGTCACCCCATTAAATTTAACATAAAATATAATAATATTAAAAAAAAAATGATTGGGAAGTATAATTAAGATAGGATTCAGCCAGTTAGTTTTTCCTTGTTATTATCTGCTGTGCTCAGTTCCTCGGTTTATATATATTGTTTGATTATCTCTCTGGATCTGGGCATTTATATTTTATTACTCTGAACTAATGATGGGGAGAGGGGGCGGGTGAGGTAAAAGCTGGAGATAGGAAAGGGACTGGTGGAAGACTAAATTCATGACAACTCTCTGGCTTTCTTTTTCTTTTCTTTTTTAAATTTATTTGGCTAACATTGGCTGGTAAAAATTAGGTAGGTTCCAGATGTACAATTCTTTATTACATTATGTACTGAATTGTGTGCTCACCACCATCACCATATATTTTGCCCCCTCCCTCTTCTCCCATCCCCTTCCACATCTCCTCCCCCATTACCATTAGGTAACCACTAAACTGTTGACTGGGTCTGTGAGTTTTTGCTTCTTTGTTATAGTCAGTTTTATATTCTACTTGTAAGTAAAGTCATATGGTTCTTGATTTTTTTCAGTCTGAGTTATTTTGCTGAACCTGATAATCTCAAGATCCATCCATGTTGTTGCCACAGGCAGTATTTCATCTTTTCTTATGGTTGAGTAATATTCCATTGTATATATGCACTACAATTTCCATTCTTACCCAGTCATTCATAACAATGTTTTACTGAACCATTTTTGTTAGAAAGAGCAATCCAAATATTTTCAAAAGATAACCTGCACATTAAAATCTTATTTAATAAAGGTGTCTATTTGGTTTTATGTTAGTATAAAATAAAGCTTTTTATCTATACAATGATAGATATTCTAAAAAAATGTTATGTGTTTCAAAATATTGTTTACTTGTACCTGAAAGAGAATCTATTTGTGCATCTGCCAATACACATATTTTAAAAAAACACACACAAACTTTTGTGCAAGGTTCTGGGTGAATGGAGAGCTGCTAGCCACCAGGAAGTCTCAGACTTTAGCTTCTATCTTAGTATAAGAGATAATAGACTCTAGAGAAATCTGTAATTTTTAATGAAATTACTATATTCATTTGAATATTGAGGTTTAAGTTTCTTTTAAGTAGAGGGTTTTTGCTTAGAAGATCAGAAATTGTAAACTATTTTAAGCAATTTTGGCTTCCTTAGCTTAATGAAATATGGTTGAAGGAATTCTTTATTTTAAAGATAAGGAAACCCAAGCACAGGGAGGAAAAAGCTCATTTCACTTTTCATGTTTCTCATATTTCTGCTTTGGTGTAGCTCTTACTTGGTCTGGAACACCAAAGAAGTTATGACCATTGAGTGGTCCCTGCAGAGTACAAGAAAATTAAACCAAACTTGTGGGGCCTGGGAAAGGTCCTTTTCTAAACACAGTATAATTTCCCGCGGTGCTTGGTTAGTCCAGCACTAGTTGATAAAAAATAAGAAATGCTTTTCAAAATATTATGATTAGGATTGATCTTTACACATTAAAAAACTTTTCTCTTTTTCTTATTGCTATGAAAAATATATTATTATTTTTTTTAATTTTTTTAAATTGTTTTTGACAGAAAGAGAGAGAGAGAGAGAGAGAGAGAGAGAGAGAGAGAGAGAGAGAGAGAGAGAGAGAGAGAGAAAGATACAGAGACAGAGAGAGGACTGAACTGGGGGAACTCCCCAGTTCAGCATATGGGTCCACATGGGCCGGGGCCGGGATTCCATCCTAGGTCCCCAGCACTGCAAAGCGAGCACTCAACCCACTGAGCCATCCCGGCTTTTCTAATATATTATTTTTAAGAATACTAAACCAACATTATTGGAGACCAACTACATATTATAATTAAGTGGCCTATAGCATCACTCCAAGAAAAAAAAATGAATTACCTTTAACAAGTGTTATTAAAAAACAAGATTTTAAAAGAAATCAGCATTACATTCACAGCAGATAACATCTTACTGTTCTGCTTTTTGAAACTGTGATCCCCAAAGAAAACCCCTGCTTGTTAGGAAAATAATAAGATAATATTTTTAAGTACAATTGTTCATGTTACATTTTAGATTTAGAATTTCCATTTAATACTTTAAAAAAGTAAAAATATAGATCAAACTTATTTTAATCTTGTCTGATTGTTTTTTGTTTCCAACAGAAGTTATAAAATAACTATTCTACATTTTATTTATTTATTTATTTTTATTTACTATAGTTGGTATGAAATCTTATATTGGTAATATTAGTTTCAGGAGTACAATATAGTGATTTGACATTTTTATATTTTACAATGTGATTACCCCACTAATTCTAGTAGTTGTCTGTCACCTTACAAACCTATCACAATATTACTGATTATACTCCTTTTTAACCATCCCTCCAACCTCTTCCTTCTGGTAATCATCTCTTTGGACTCCCTTTGAGCCTGCTTTTATTTTGTTCTGTTTGTTTTGTTTTTAGATTCCACATATAAATAACACCATAAGCATATGTTTGTTTGTTTGTTGTTCTGCCTAAAGTAGCTACTCTTAATAAAGGGTAGGTCTCCGAGTAGGCCTCAGGCCAACTAATGCAGCTTTTAAAAAGGGAATCATTCTGATCACCCAAACCCATAGCTATTGATTTCGCATTTATGGGGTAGATGATGAGCAGGTATATTTTAAAGTTTACACAGGCGACTCCATGTACAGTCAGGATTTAGAACTGTAGGAGGAGATGTCCTCACAAAAGAGAACATTCCTTTACCTTTTCTTTATGCCTACTCTCTCTTTCTACAAATTTTCTTTCCATATTCTTTCTCCTTCACTGGTTCTGAGAACACAGAAGTGCCCCAGAAATTCTCACAAACATGAACAATTATAATGTTTCATTCCTGTTATATCAGGGTATTCCTAAAAGAACACATGGGTAAGCTTAAACTCATTGCCACACACACACAAATGTATAAATGTAATTGCTATTAAACTTGTATAGCATGCCATAATTCAGGGTTCTTCCAGATAATTAATTGTCTAACTCACCTAACTAAAACTTAGCATCGCAAGATTTTCCTTGGCTTCTCAGTATCATCTCACTTCTGTTCAAGAGCAGTTGTGAAATAATTTTTAGGCATAAGCAATCCAACCCTTTGTATGATATGGATCACATCATAGAAAAAAAAATGTATTGAAGTAAGTGCATTAATGTTTTCAGAGGACTAAGTAGGACATTCCACTCTAAAAACTACTGTGAAAATGGTATAGCTATAGTTTCTTACTCACTGGTCATTTCTGCTTGCTACATCAATGTACGTAGTCAAAACTGAATACATTATATTTAGTTCTACACTAAGGTTGTCTCATTATAATAAATTGTTTGCATTGTTTAAGCTATTTTCAAAGCTAATAACTTGGAAATCATCAGTTCTTTCTCCTTTGCCCTTACTGGCGATATGCAGAAGCCAAGCACTGACATTTATATTTTCTACGCATATAACAAATTCATCTATAAGTCATCTTTCTAGTAAAGACAATGAGCAGATCATCTCTTACTTTAACTAGTAGAACAGATGTTAAATGGCTAATTCAATTTGCCCACTGAAATTGGATAGTCTCTTAAATCATGTCAACCCTGCTTTCATTTTTCACTAGGTCCCCATTGTCCTAAGAATAAAGCAAACCTGACTCTCTGGGCCCTATATCATGGAGCTTTGTCTCTCTCGCCAACCTCATCTCTTGCTTTCTCTCAATCACACACTCATTGCCCATAAACACTTAACCTTAAGCATACTGAGCTATTTTTGCCCACCAATGGGACCTGCTCTCTCTTTCTTTGAGGTTTCTGTGCAGGCTGCATTCTGTTCCAAAACAAGTCTGTCATCATTCATTCCCCTACTACCCATCCTTCTTCAGGAAGAATACCCATTTTTCTCACTTTTTTTTTTTAAGAGAGTTTTACTTATCTTCCAAGTTTCTCCTTTAAATAGTTACTCTTCTGGAACATTTTTCTGACTCTGAGACAAAGTTAATTTTTTCAATTTTTTATTTTTTTATTTTTATTTTTTTGCTTTTGTCTTAATCACTATTTCTCCTATTACAATACTTATCACACTTTGGTGCATTATCTGTTTTAATTCTTTCTATTTCCCTAAATTCTATGAGATTGCTCTATCATTTGTTACAGCTTAATTCCAAAGATTTTACAAAATAAAAGGTACCAGATGAACACATATTAGCAAAATAAAACTAAACCCAATAGTCACCAAAATGTATTCATGGATGTGCCACTTGAAAGATTCAAGTGAAGGTAGAGACATTTAGCAAACTAGGAAAAATAATATAATACTAGAACTGGGAAGGCTATGGGAGGAAATATTTTGTAAGCATATCAGTGTTTTATTGTATTTGCAGGCATCGGGGATTGTGCTAAAACTCTAATATTTTTTCCTAACGCAAGACAGATGGAAGGCCTTGGGGTGACATTTTTGAAGTGACTCCTGTGCCTAGCTGCTTTTTTATTAGCATAATCACATTTCTTTGAGACATATGATTGTGGAAGGCTCTGGTGCACAGAGGTCAATGGGTAGTTCCACTGCAGATAAATAGGCAGCACTTTTTGGGGAACATTTTAGGAGGTTATAAAGAATGTGCTTTCATAATTAACAACAACAAAATTAGAGTACAAATGCAATGCATCGTTTTTCTCAGGGTTGGATTCCAAACTTGGGAGCATAAGGTGGTGCTTGAAGAAGGCACTCTTAACTTCTTTCAGCTTTGTAGGTCAACTGCTCAAATGTTCTTGGAGATCATTTTTCCTTAATACATTTCCATCAGCCCTATAATAGCGGGTAGATATTAGGCCCAGATTCTAGCAAGATTACTGCTTTCTTCTTATACTGTGGAGCCTGTACTTTTTGTACTTGCTGCTTGAAACATTTTTCTGCCTGTCTTTTTAGAACCAGCTATTCACCATTCAATAATCAGTTGAAAAGTCATTCACCCTGTGAGGTTTTTCCTGATAGCCTCCTTCTTGAAAACAAAATGTCTTTGTTTCACAAGAGCTTGCTTTCTATATTTATTTCAGTATATAACTATATATTTATTGGTTTAATTCCTGTCTTCCCAGCACTTCTACATGTTTTGTTTTGTTTTAGTATAGGATTATTTTTTTATTCCCTTTTTTTTCAATAGTACGTCCTTAAAGTTGAATATTGTTCTTAAAGATCAATAGGAATTTAATACATTTTTTTTTTTGGCTAATACATAAGGAAATTGATGCACATAGAAACATAATTTGAAAAAATTACATTATTGCTATATTAGTGAATCAGACTTTTTTCTTTTTAAACATAGTTTTGATTTCTGGCATTTAAAAAATCATTGTGCATTTTTATCATGAATGAATTTTTAAGATACCATTTAATATAGTTTTTATGGAGTTTTACAGTTTTAATATGATAACAAATATATGAATCTAACTACATGCCAGGCATTTTTCAAACAACTCAAGACATACCCATGTCCTACTCTTATTTTACTAACTTATAATTGAGAAATATTTAAGAATGCTCATTATTATAATAAGTTTTGTATTGTATCTATAAGCTATGAGAAGAGATTTCTTTATAGTTTGATTTCTGTAGACTGTAGATAGAATAGGAGCCCAAAGTTTCACATGATCATGAAATAAATTAATCTGGTGGGTTATGTATAAGTACGATCTTCATCAAGAATATTCAGTTGTAAGATGTGTAATTTCACTAAGAGTGGTTAAATTACTCACCACCTTTTGCCAATTGTGTTTAGCTAGTGTTCTTTAGGCTATCAAACCAGGTTGCATATGATCGGGGTGAAGCAATTGCAATATGTATTCACTATTATTTACCTTACATCACCATCGTGACAGTAACAATATACCAATAGAACTTTTATGGACCTACATTGAATCACTATAATTGATATATTACATTTAAATGATGCCCACATATGCATTACTATTGTAGTAGCTACATTTCCATTACCAATTATAAAATATTAAATCCCCACTAAATTACTTTGTTAATTTATTTACACCAGTCGTATTGCTAAAAACTGTTCAAAGTTTATAGATAGAGCTTATAATATGTTTTTCTTTCTCCAAGGATAATATAAAAACCATATGAACAGTTTTCAAAGACACAGCCAAAATAAATTCCTTATTAGATATCTGTTTTAGTTATTTATTGCTGCATGGCAAATCATCTCCAAATTTAGTATCTTAATTTGCCCCATTCATCTCACAGTTTCCTTTGGTAAGTAATCAGAGTATGGCCTTGCTAGGTCCTCTGTCTGGCTCTTTCACACAATGGCATCAAGGTTATCAGTGAGGGTTGCCGTTTTATATGAAGGTAGCAAAGGTTCAGCTTTCAAGACCACGTGGCAGATGGAAGAATTCACTTCTTCAAAGGCTGTTGGCCAGAGGTTGTTCTCAGACCCTAGTCACATGGGATAGTCTATAAGGCAGCTCACAGTGGCAACTTGTTTTATCAAAATAAGCAAGCAAGAACAGCCAGAGCCAGATAGAGTATGTGCCAGCCAAAGGTCATCACAATATGTTTTTTGTTTTTAAGAAAAAAATTTTTTTTTAATTTGTTTTATTTTACTGTGGCAAGGACACATAACATGAGATCTATACACTTAACAGATTTTTAAGTGGACAATCCCTTAAAGTTGAGTTTAGGTGGGATGTTGTAGATTGTTATCTTGCTTAACTGATATTTTATGCCAGTTGATTATAACTCTCCATTTCTCCCTCCTCCCAGTTCCTGGAACCTACCATTTTACTCTTTGATTCTATGAGTTAGACTATTTTTAGTATCTTACATATGTGGAATCATACAGTATTTGTCTGTTTATGATCAATTTATTTCACTTAGCTTAATGAACATTTAAGTTGTTTCCATAACTTGGCTATTGTGAATGGTAATACAATGTACATGACAGTGTTAAAATCTTTTCAAGATTCTTATTTTAATTCTTTTGGATAAACACCGAGAAATTGTTTTCTGAGTTGTATGATAGGCCTATTTTAATTTCTTTTGAGGAACATTTATAATGTTTTTCATATTGGTTATATCATTTTACATTCCCACAAATAGTGTGGAACGGTTCTAATTTCTCCACATACTTACCAACATATGCTATATATAAACAGGGATATATTATCAATATATAATATATAAGCCATCCTGAAAAGCATTAGTAAACTTAACTAAGAAGATAAAATATTTGCGTACTAAAAACTATAAAATAATGATAAAAGCAATGAAAAACACTAACAAATACGAAGACATCCCACATTCATAGATTGGAGACTTAATGTTTTCAAAATGTCCATGCTACCCAATGTGATCTACAGATCAGTACAATCCTTATCAAAATATCAATGACATTTTTCAATAAAATAGAAATAACAATTTTAGTATTCATATGAAACCACAAAAGATCACAAATAGCTAAATTAATCTTGATAAAGACAAAGATGGAGGCATCAGAGTTCCTTATTTTCAAATATATTAGAAATCTTTAGTAATCAAAACAAAACAGTGTGGTATTGGCATAAAGGCAGACATATAGACCAGTGGAACAGAATAGGGGGCCCAGAATTAAATCCATGAATATACGGTCAACTGATCTTTGGAGAGAAGAATATACAAAATGAAAATGACAACTTCTCCAAGAAGTGGTCTTGGGAAGAGTGGAAATGCACACTCGAAAGAAGGAAACTGGACCTTTTATTCCTGTTTATACAAAAACTAACTTGAAGTAAAATAAAGAATAAAATAAAAGACCTAGGGGAAAGCCGGGACGGCTCAGCGGGTTGAGCGCTCGCTTTGAGGCCACGAGGACCGAGGATCGAATCCCAGCTCCGGCCCAGGCAGGACCCACATGCTGAACTGGGGAGTTCCCACAGTTCGGTTCTCTAGCTGTCTCTGTCTCTGTCTCTCTCTCTCTATCTGTCAAAAGTAAAATAGAAATAAATATGCACTGAAGATAAAATAATTACTCTCTATAAATATAAAAAGATATAAAAAGATATAAAAAAAAAAAGACCTGAAACTGTAAAACTATAAGAACACAGAGAGGAAGAAGTTCATGACATTGATCTTGGTGATGATGTCATGCTATGGCATCAAAGCATAGGCAACAACAACAGAAATAAACAAGTGGGACTATATAAAACTTAAAATCTCCATACACCAAAGGAAACAACTGACAGAGTGAAAAGAAATCTATGAAATAAAACAATCTTTGCAAATCGTATATAAAATAAGGTATTAATTTGCTAAACTATATAAGGAACTCCCACAACTCAATAATGGAAGAAGTAATTACCTGGTTAAAAATTGGGCTAAGGACATGAGTACACATTTCTCCAAAGAAGACAGAGAAATGGACAACAAATAAATGAAAAGATGCTCACCGATATTAATCATCATGGAAAGACAAACCAAAATCACCATAAAAATTCAGTTTCTTATATTTTAACACAAGAAGTGATCTCCTGATATTTCTGCTGCATTCCATTGTTTAAAATAAAGTCACTAGGTCCATTTCATACACAAACGGAAGTTCTTACACAAAGTGTGAGTAGCAAGAGGGAGCCAGTTCTTAAGTTGTCTCTAATATCAGTGAGACCACGTGACAGTTGTTACAATCATACTCTGTGCCAAACTGCATGACTTTGCATAAGTTTAAGTTCTAGCTTAACTATATATTTTCTGTACAACCTTGTCAAGTATTAATGTGATAGTCATTTATTTTTTTAATCACTAAACTATCAGCAATAGCTACCTACTCATAAGTATTGTAAAATAAGAAATATTAGTTTCTCAATATTGGCACTATTGACATTTGGACCTGAGAGTTCTATCTTGCAGGGATCTGTTTTGTTAGCTGAAATGTTTAATAGCGTCACTGGCTTCTACCCACCAGACACTAGGCACACAACCTCTGTAATATAACATGACACACACATACACAAAGTCTCCAGACACTACTACATGTCCCCTGGAAGGAAAATTACTGGTTTTAAAGAATTTATTGCACATGAAGTAATTAAAAGTTTTCATATGCTATATAATATTATTTATATCAATTATGATATATTTATATCAATTATGGTTTTCAACCATTCTTCTAATCACTTAAGCACTGGAAAAAGGAATATGAGTTCCAACAAAATGAAAAAGATACTTGAGCTAGAGGTCAGATCTCATAGGTGAGTGGAGTGGAGTATGACATGCCTCAAGCAGCATGGGTAATTGAGAAGCTCCCATGGGGGTCTCTACCCACTTGGTTTCTCTGTTACCTGAAATTCCAGTGATTCCAGTTTTTAATTATATTTGTACTTGTATTTATATATTTGGTTCCAAGACATAGAGGGACTCTTTCCCAAAATACAAATAACTCTGTGAATAGAAATACAAGTGAATTTTAAATACTGTTTTATAACAACCTACTCAAGTTTGACAATCAAACACCATATCCATGTGCTTATAGGTTACGCATTGGACACTGAGGAATCATGAATGCCAGGAAATTCAGTTTCACTTGAAATTTTAAGCCACTAAATCTGCAGGAGAGAGAGAGTTATGGAAAATCTTTACAAATAAATAGCATATTAGCCATCTTGAGGGAAGGACGCTAGTTGCAGTTACAGATCTGCTTAATACTGCTTTTGGAAGAATCTGACTTTAGGAAGTATGTTAAGAAGGCATGTTTTTTTAAGTTACTCAATTCAATCAAATGTCATAATGTTTATAAAAAATTTTCTTTTCAAAATTGAAACATATGCCTATGTAAGAGTTGAGGATAAAGCAAATAGTGAAAAATGTCACAGCTAAAGTTTTTATTAGTAATTTATTGTGTAGGTGTAAGAGGATGTCATTAAGATTTACCAAATATGTGTTGCAGCTGATAGCTATAATAAAATGGCCTTGCTTATTGAAATTGCCTGACACTGATGCAATGGTACTTCTCTTCATTTCCTCAGTGAAGAAAAAGGAAAGGAGAGAAAAACATGCCTTTTTTGGATGTGGGTTACGTAATTTGATTAAAAAAAATATGAGATTTCACAGATTCATCATCTAATGACATTATGAAGGTCACTCCCAGGCTCTGGTCATCCCCAGACATGATAATCACTGGTAGAAAATGTAAATTTTACTTTGTGTCTTGCCTACCTCACACAAAATATGCTTTTACTCCAGTCATATGTATCCTTTTCATTGTTTTTCATGTTGTTTTAAACAATATGAAAAAAGAAAAAAAAAGAAAGTAGATAAATACATTAGACATATACATAAGCATATATATACACATACATACATACACATATAAGGCACACACACACACACATGGGTAACACTAGAACTAGAATCGACAATACCAAAGTTTAATTGTGGGTATATGTTTTTTATTATTATGAATATTATTGCTTCTGTTTTAAAATAATTTTCTGGATTTTTGTGTAATTAAAATCATAGATATATCTTACTCTTCTATCATCTGAATTACCTAATTTTTGTCCTCAATTTATTAAAAGATAGGCAATGAACTAAAGTGTCAGTATTTAAAAACAGCTGTTTTAGAATGAGATACCATCTTCCTCCTGTTAGAATGACTATATTCAACAAGACAAGGGATAACAAGTGCTGGAGAGGCTTTGAACAAAAAGGAACCCTCATACACTGCTGGTGGGAATGTAAACTGGTACAACCACTATGGAAGGCTGTATGGAGATTCCCCAAAAAATTACAAATGGAATTACCATATGACCCAGCCATCCCTCTACTGGGCATCTACCCAAAAAACCTGAAGACCTTAATCTTTAAAGATGTTTGCACCCGCATGTTCATCACAGCTCTGTTCACAGTGGCCAGAACATGGAAACAACCAAAATGCCCTTCGATAGGTGGCTGGATAAAGAAGATGTGGTACATTTACACAATGGAATACTACTCAGCGATAAGAAATGATGAAATACAATCATTTCTGGCAACATGGATGGAACTGGAGACCATCTTATTAAGCAAAATAAGTCAGACTGAAAGAATCCGGAAAAATATGACCTCACTTATAGGTGGAATATAAAACTGAAAGTTACAAAGACACAGAGACCTATGGACACACTCAATAACTTGGTGATTGCCTGAGGGAAGGGGAGGAGGGGGGAGGGAGAGAGGGAGGGGAGGTGAGAGAGGGCACCAGCATTATGGACACACTCAGTAGTTTGGTGGTTACCTGGAGAAGGGGGAGAAGTGGGGATGGAGAGTTGTGTGGGGAGGTGGGAGTGGGCACCAGATATATGGTGGTGGAAGGGCACCTGATTCTGGGAGGTGGGCACATAGTGCGATGCATGGGTGATGTGATATGGACTTGTGCATCAGGAAACTATGTAATTGTTACCAACCAATGTCACCTTATTAAATTTAACAATAAAAATTAAAAAAAAAGCAATTGAAAAAAAAAAAAGAAAATGATACAATTTTGGAATTATTTTATATATTTATTATTTACTAATCAAATAAAAATAGTTCTTGACCTAACATCATTGCAGGCATAGTTATGTGCACTTTGATTGCCAGATATAAAAATAATCAGAAAGTTGAATATAAAATGCTATTCATTCAGAAACTGCATGAAAGGTATAATGCATGAATTTAAATAAATGCACTGAGATTTTGGAAATAGTTGTATCGTCTCTTACCTACACCAAACTTCAATTCTTTGATAAAACCAGCTTTCAGAAAGAACAAGAGACATAGGGAATTTAAGACTAACCTTGGATATATCATATTCAAGGAACGTGACTTGAAATTGATAAGATGATGTTAGAGAAAAGGAGTCCTATAAAAGAAGACTTGTGTGTGTGTGTGGCAGATGTTACAGTTTCCAATTCCACAGTGAAGGAGCTTGGAAATGTTCACTCTGCCCAAACAATGAGGAAAAAGGTGAATGGTCTGAAAAATCAAAAACTCTACTGGGATCTAAAAGAGAAGAGGGCACAAAGTGAAGAATTACCATTGGAGAGACAGACAGGCAAATACATGGTGTTTTGATTTATCAAAATAGTGACTGATGAGTTGCTGGAGGCTTACTGAGGACATGTACAAAGGCGAAAGCTAGGGAAAAAGTTATACATACGATATCGCAAACATACCAATGAATATAATAAACCTGTGTAGATACTGAAACAATATTTTAAAATTCTAACAAATGTATAAAAATAAATTACAGTTTTACTTAGTGTTTATGAACATCTTCTGATGCCGTCAAATAATGGCGGGTGCACACAAATCGGGCACAGGCGCCATGGCACCTGCGGGCACGAGGTTGGGAATCCCTGGTCTAGAAGGATAGGAGGCCAACTCTTTCTCCACATCTTCAACCTCATTACTAAGGTCTATTTACAATAGTTTTTTTACCCAGTACCTCATGTCTGGCTATCAAGAAAAACGTACAGGGCATACTAAAAGAACAAACAAACAAAAATTTTGAAACAATACTTGGTAGGGATATGGAAATAATCAGACCAGGAATTTACAACTATGATTACAAGGGCTATACTGTATAAATTAGATATCATGCAAGAATAAAGAGGTAATATAATCAGAGGGATAAAAATGTTATACAAAAAACCATAAAGAAATACTAGAGATAAGAAAACACCATAATAGAAATGAAAAATGCCCTTTATGCGCTGATTAGTAGAATGGATACATCTGAGGAAAAAAAAAATCTCTGAGCTACAGTGTATTTAAATAGAATGCTTGAAAAACAAAAAGAACAAAGACACAAAAGAATACAAATGAATAGCCAGGGAAGCTAGACAAACTATAAAATGTGTGATATACATAGTTGTAATAAAAGAGGAAAAAACAGAGGAAACGAAAAATTATTTGAAACAATAGAGTCATGACTGAGAATTTCTTTAAATTAAGGACACCAAAGCACAGATGTAGGCAGCTCACCAAGATTACCAAGCGGGATAAATACCAAGAAAACAACACTTCAGCATGTCATTTTCAAAATACAGAGAATCAAAGATTAGGGAACAAAATCCTAAAAGAAGCCAGAAGAAAAATTACACCTCACTGGCAGAGGAACAAAGATCAGAATTACATCTAACTTCTCGTCTGAAGCCAAACAAGCAAGAAGACTGGAATATTTAAAATGTTGAGAGGAAAAAAATAAAACAAAACACAAACAAACAAAACAACTCACCAACACAAAATTTGTACCCTGTGAAATTATCCTTCAAATGTGAACACACCTGATCTTAACCAAAAGCCAGAGAAGTGATAAATGTGAGAAAAAAAAAAATATCTTGCTCCAACAAATAAAAATTGAAGGAATTATTTTCAGTAGACCTATATTGCAAAGACGTTTAAAAGAAATTCCACAGAAAAGCAAAATAATATAGGTTAGAAATATGATTCTACATAAAGAAAGGAAGAGCATCAAAGAAGAGGTAAGAGAAGGTAAAATAAAAGCTTTTATAATTTTTATTCTTAATTGACCTAAGAGATAATAGTTCATTCAAAATAATAATTACACCGATGTATTCTATTATGTATGCTTATATATGTCTCTAATGTATTTATCTATCTTCTTTCATTTTTTTCTGTTTTCTTTTCTTCCCTTTTTTTCTTTCTTCTTTGTTTCTAAATGCAAAGAATGACAGCAACGATATGTGTCAGGGGAAAAAAGGATTAGGATTAGTTTGTTATTATAAGGTACTCACACTACCTGTGAAGTGGTATAATAGTACTTGAATGTGTATGTAGATACCACAATTTTAGTTTCGGATCACTTCCTTTGAAATGATAGCAGTTATAGCACCCACAGGCATAATGCAAGCAGAGATCTACTTCTGGAACCAATACCCTCTCAATTGTTATAGAGTTCTGGCCTGAGTTCAAGTGTGGGAAATGGAGAGAAAAACCGAGACAATCAGAACTCCAGTGCTAGAGATAGATTATTTGCTGTGTGAGTTAGAGACTACATCTATGTTTGCAATTATACTGGGTCTAGCAGAAGCAATGCTCTGCTCGAGTGTTACCAGCTCATAAAAAAAGGGATGCTACTTCTGGTGGACCCTCTATAGCAGGGGTGGCCAACAAGTAGATCGCAGTCGACCAGTCGATCGCGAGGCCAATTTCGGTGGATCGTCGCTCGCTCGCAATGTCTGGGGTGGAATTCCGTGTATCGTGGACTTTGAAGCGATTGTAGAAGACAAAACTTTCTAGCAATAGTTTAATGCATTCTGGGAATTTGCCAAGGTCATAAATTCCTAGAATTCTGACAGCCTGACACTGTGATCTCCGCCCACCCAGACAATACATTTTGACTTATGTGTTACACTTGTCACCGGACGCAACGCGTGA